>WNWK01003866.1:0-42500 GCA_009830355.1 Cherax destructor
GTGGTTGTTCAACACGGTGGTTGTTCATCTCGCTGTTCTTGTTATCTGCCTCTGAAGTCTCCTAAGAAAACTTTGGGAAGTTAAGAAAGTTGTACCAGGGAAAGAGAGTGAGTGAGTGAGAGTGAGTGAGAGTGAGAGAGAGTGAGAGTGAGTGAGAGTGAGAGAGAGTGAGAGTGATATTAGGTACCACCGGACAGGTACCCAAGTAGACACTGAAAGTAATTTAGTGACGGGACATGACAGTGTAGTTATGTTAATGTTAGCAACAACAATAACAACAACAACAACAATAGCAGCAGCAACAGCAACAACAATAGCAGCAGCAACAGCAACAACAATAGCAGCAGCAACAGCAACAACAATAGCAGCAGCTGTTCTGGACTGCTCCAAAACAACAAGAAAATATATCTATGCTTTACTTAGTACTCGGATCTTTACTGCCTCTCTTCCTCCCTCTTCTTCTCCCTCTTCATCCCTCTATCATCTACTCTCTCTCTCTCTTCTGGTTCTCTCACATTATTATCCTGAGCGTGGGATAGTTCTCTCTCTCTTTCTCCCCCTTCATTATCTTCATCACCTCTCTTCCCTTGTTCGTCAGCTCACCTTCTTCTCTTCTCTCTCTCTCTCTCTCTCTCTCTCTCTCTCTCTCTCTCTCTCTCTCTCTCTCTCTCTCTCTCTCTCTCTCTCTCTCTCTCTCTCTCTCTCTCTCTCTCTCTCTCTCTCTCTCTCTCTCTCTCTCTCTCTCTCTCTCTCTCTCTCTCTCTCTCTCTGCCTTCTGTGTGTTGCTTGTATATAGTCCAACTACTTTACTACTACGACTAGTAGTAGTAGCAGCAGTAGTGGTAGTAGTAGTGGTAGTAGTAGTGGTAGTAGTAGTAGTAGTAGTAGTGGTAGTAGACAGTAGTAGTAGTAGTAGTAGTAATGTAGTAGTAGTGGTAGTAGTAGTAGTAGTAGTAGTAGTGTAATAGGTAAGTAAGTAGTAGTAGTAGTAGTAGTAGTAGTAGTAGTAGTAAGTAGTGGTAGAGTAGTAGTATAGAGTAGTGGTAGTAGTAGTAGTAGTAGTAGTGGTAGTAGTAAGTAGTAGTAGTAGTATGTAGTAGCAGCAGTAGTGGTATGTAGCAGTAGTGGTAGTAGTAGCAGTAGTGAGTAGTAGTAAGCAGTAGTGGTAGTGGTAGTATAGCAGTAGTGGTAGTAGTAGCAGTAGTGGTAGTAGTAGCAGTAGTGGTAGTATAGCAGTAGTGGTAGTGGTAGCAGTAATGGTAGTATGTATAATGAGTATAGTACAGTAGTGGTATAGTAGTAGAGTAGTGGTAAGTAGAATAGTGGTAGTTAGTAGCAGTAGTGGTAGTAGTAGCAGTAGTGGTAGTAGATAGTAGTAATGGTAGTAGTAGCAGTAGTGGTAGTAGAGTAGATGGTAGTAGTAGTGGTAAGTAGCAGTAGTGGTAGTAGTAGCAGTATGGTAGTAATAGCAGTAGTGGTGAGTAGTAGCAGTAATGGTAGTAGTAGCAGTAATGGTAGTAGTAGCAGTAGTGGTAGTAGTAGCAGTAATGGTAGTAGTAGTGGTAGTAGTAGCAGTAGTGGTAGTAGTAGCAGTAGTGGTAGTAGTAGCAGTAGTGGTAGTAGTAGCAGTAGTGGTAGTAGTAGCAGTAGTGGTAGTAGTAGCAGTAGTGGTAGTAGTAGCAGTAGTGGTAGTAGTAGCAGTAGTGGTAGTAGTAGCAGTAGTGGTAGTGGTAGTAGTAGCAGTAGTGGTAGTAGTAGCAGTAGTGGTAGTAGTAGCAGTAGTGGTAGTAGTAGCAGTAGTGGTAGTGGTAGTAGTAGCAGTAGTGGTAGTAGTAGCAGTAGTGGTAGTAGTAGCAGTAGTGGTAGTTGTAGCAGTAGTGGTAGTAGTAGCAGTAGTGGTAGTAGTAGCAGTAGTGGTAGTAGTAGCAGTAGTGGTAGTAGTAGCAGTAGTGGTAGTGTAGCAGTATGTAGTAAGTGGTAGTAAGTAGCAGTAGTGGTAGTAGTAGCAGTAGTGGTAGTAGTAAGAGTATGGTAGTAGTACAGTAGTGGTAGTAGTACAGTAGTGGTAGTGTAGCAGTAGTGGTAGTATAGACAGTAGTGGTATAGTAGCAGTAGTGGTAGTAGTAACAGTAGTGGTAGTAGTAAGCAGTAGTGGTAGTGTAAGTAGGTAACAAGTAGTGGTAGTAGTAGCAGTAGTGGTAGTAGTAGCAGTAGTGGTAGTAGTAGCAGTAGTGGTAAGTGTAGTAGTAGCATAGTGGTAGTATGAGAGTGGTAGTAGTAGCAGTAGTGGTAGTATGCAGTAGTGGTAGTAGTAGCAGTAGTGGTAAGTAGTGGATGTAGTAGTAGCAGTAGTGGTAGTAGTAGATAGTGGTAGTAGTAGCAGTAGTGGTAGTAGTAGCAGTAGTGGTAGTAGTAGCAGTAGTGGTAGTAGTAGCATAGTGGTATTAGCAGTGGTAGTGAGTATGTAGTAACAGTAGTGGTAGTAGTAGCAGTAGTGGTAGTAGTAGCAGTAGTGGTAGTAGTAGAGTAGTGGTAGTAGTAGCAGTAGTAGGTAATAGTGGTAGTAGTAGCAGTAGTGGTAGTAGTAGAGTGGTAGTAGTAGTAGTAGTGGTAGTAGTAGCAGTAGTGGTAGTAGTAGCAGTAGTGGTAGTAGTAGCAGTAGTGGTAGTAGTAGTAGTAGCAGTAGTGGTAATAGTAGTGGTAGTAGTAGCAGTAGTGGTAGTAGTAGCAGTAGTGGTAGTAGTAGCAGTAGTGGTATTAGTAGCAGTAGTGGTAGTAGTAGCAGTAGTGGTAGTAGTAGCATAGTGGTAGTAGTAGCAGTAGTGGTATAGTAGCAGTAGTGGATGTATGTAGTAGTGGTAGTAGTAGAGTAGTGGTAGTTAGTAGCAGTAGTGGTAATAGTAGTGGTAGTAGTAGCGTAGTGGTAGTAGCAGTAGTGGTAGTAGTAGTAGCAGTAGTGGTAGTAGTAGCAGTAGTGGTAGTAGTAGCAGTAGTGGTAGTAGTAGCAGTAGTGGTAGTAGTAGTAGTAGTGGTAGTAGTAGCAGTAGTGGTAGTTGTAGCAGTAGTGGTAGTTGTAGCAGTAGTGGTAGTAGTAGTGGTAGTAGTAGTGGTAGTAGTAGTGGTAGTGGTAGTAGTAGCAGTAGTGGTAGTAGTAGTGGTAGTGGTAGTAGTAGCAGTAGTGGTAGTAGTAGCAGTAGTGGTAGTAGTAGTGGTAGTAGTAGTGGTAGTAGTAGTGGTAGTAGTAGCAGAATTGGGCCACAATTTATATTGTGTTATTATGTATATATTTTCATTTTCTATAATTTTATATTTTCGATAATAGCTAAATCGTTAATAACTTGCTTTATATTATTATTTGACTTAGCTATATTTATTAGGTAGGATGTAACCATTTATATCATATATACTATTCATATTCTTGTGCTCATTGTTCGAGAGTGTTGACTAAGGTGATTTTCAGTTAGCAAACTACCTAGCTAACAACACCTGGCTTATTATACTGCTGGCTTCTGGCTGGGCAGTCAGTAGGTGGCGTGATCACACCTGACTTGGAGACTGCTTCTCCTTCATCGTTCTCTCTTCCCTGCTGACTCTCGTTGTGTCAACACCTCGCTCCTGTCTCTGCTTGTTTTGTCGTCATTTAGACTCTGTGTGGTAGAGTATGTGTTCGGTGGTGAGACGAAACATACTTCTCAGGACTCTGTGTAACTCTGTTCACAGAGGATAGACTAGACAGTGATTTTCGACGTTTTTTCTGGGTTGTGTCACATTGACACTCTGAGATAACTCAGGTCTCTAGCTACAGCTCCTGACCTAATTCGTTAAGGCATCTGTGCACCGCCACAGTCGGGGATTTTGGTTATGCTGAACTTAGATTCAGTAATAAGGGAGTTTTGTTACTATAATGGAGGATCAGCTGATGGTCCCCAGTTAGGGTCGTTTTTCTATCTCCTTGTTCCTGAAGCTGTGTTGCCGTTGCTTGCTATATTGCTGTTCCGCGAATTGGTCATATTACTGTTCAATCAAGCTGTTCTGATTGGCCGTTTGTTAGAGAAGCTAGCTTATGAGAAGACGTTTAGTCGGACACTGGTCGAGTCGAGTCTTAAGACGCATAACGAGTTACCTGGAGCACACATGCATACACTGAAGGAACAGTGAACACTGAAGGAACAGTGAACACTGAAGGAACAGTGAACACTGAAGGAACAGTCTGAACACTGAAGGAACAGTCTGAACACTGAAGGAACAGTCTGAACACTGAAGGAACAGTCTGAACACTGAAGGAACAGTCTGAACAATGAAGGAACAGTGAACACTGAAGGAACAGTGAACACTGAAGGAACAGTCTGAACACTGAAGGAACAGTCTGAACACTGAAGGAACAGTCTGAACACTGAAGGAACAGTCTGAACACTGAAGGAACAGTCTGAACACTGAAGGAACAGTCTGAACACTGAAGGAACAGTCTGAACACTGAAGGAACAGTCTGAACACTGAAGGAACAGTGAACACTGAAGGAACAGTCTGAACACTGAAGGAACAGTCTGAACACTGAAGGAACAGTCTGAACACTGAAGGAACAGTCTGAACACTGAAGGAACAGTCTGAACACTGAAGGAACAGTCTGAACACTGAAGGAACAGTCTGAACACTGAAGGAACAGTCTGAACACTGAAGGAACAGTGAACACTGAAGGAACAGTCTGAACACTGAAGGAACAGTCTGAATATGACGAAAAGGAATCTTGAAGGTTCCTTGAAGTCGACATTAAACAGAAATTCATCATCTCCTCTCTCTCTCAGTCTCTGCTCTACCTCTCTTTCAATCTTTTCTTCTCTAACATTTTTCTCTCTCTCTCTCTCTCTCTCTCTCTCTCTCTCTCTCTCTCTCTCTCTCACCTTCTTCCAATAACTTGTCAATTTTCAGCTTCCTGACCTTACATCCAGGATGCAAAAATCTTTTACCTTCTCACCAGCTGAGAAGAGGAAGTGAGAGAGAGAGAGAGAGAGAGAGAGAGAGAGAGAGAGAGAGAGAAGAGAGAGAGAGAGAGAGAGAGAGTAATTTTGACTACCACTCACTACTTTGTGACCGTCAATATGGCTTCAGGAAAGGTCACTCAGCTGGTGATCTGTTGTTAAACCTCTCCACTAAGTGGCACCAGTCACTGGATGAATCTAAAGTCAGCTGTGTGGTGGCACTGGACATTGATGGTGCTTTCGACCGAGTGTGGCACCAGGGCCTCTTGGCAAAACTGCAAGTACTGGGAATTGCAGGCTCTACACTATGTCTCCTCAGTGATTACCTTCATGGTAGATCTCTAAGGGTAGTTCTCAGTGGAACAGAATCAGCAAGACATCCTATTGGGGCAAGTGTTCCACAAGGAAGTGTTCTGGGACCATTGTTATGGAATGTCTACTTCAATGACCTTCATCTCATCCCAGAATCCCATGCATATGCAGACGACTGTACTCTGACATTCACTTATCCAAGAGAAGAAATGCCAGCTGCTCTAAGCTACATCAATCACCAGCTAAGAGCTATATCAGCTTGGTGAAACCGATGGCAGGTAACATTTGCACCTGAGAAAACACAAATGATGGTCTCTAGGCACCATGATGGTAATGCCGGAGCAGTAGTAAGTATGAATGGGAGAGTGTTGGTACCTGGGGAAGAGGTTGATATCCTTGGGGTGAAATTTGGCTACAAACTGACCATGAAGAACCACGTTGTAAATCTTGCAAACAAGGCAGCCAGGAAGCTTACAGCACTTCGCCGTATCTCGCATTTGCTTGACAGTAGGGGTTGCAAGATTCTGTATGAGGCACAAGTACGCTCACACCTTGAGAATGCTCCACTTTCTTGGTTTGCCAGCCCCCCCCCCTCCCTTCAACACAGGAGGGATGTGGGCGGCCTTACTGTTATGTACAAGGCCAACATTGTCAAAGTACCACACTTGGCTCCACTTCGAGGACAGCGAGAAGCAAGCTTCTATACCACAAGACGGGCAGCCAGCAGCAACATCACTCTGGCTGTACCCTTCTCCAGAACATCACTTCACCTGAGATCATTTATCCCCAGGATGACTCGAGTCTGGAACACATTCGTATAGCATTATGATGTCAACGAGATAAAGTCAGTTGATCAAATGAAAATGCTGACCCACAGCTGACCCACAGATGGCTCACAGCTGACCCACAGATGGCCCACAGATGGCTCCAACTTCATCCTGATCCATACTTGTAAGTTTCATGACAATAACAATGCTTTCAAATGAGCTGATGTAGGTAACCCTTAACCTAACCTTGTGAAACCCTGTGTAGAGAGAGTGAGTGAGAGTGAGAGTGAGTGAGAGAGAGAGAACGGTCACAACACCTTCAACGCTAATATAACAACATATCTTTTTTTTTCTCTCTCTCTCTCTCTCTCTCTCTCTCTCTCTCTCTCTCTGAGATAATACTCCATCACCAGGGAACAAGAGCCGATGTTTCGCTCAAGATAGATTTAAATACTGGTGATTTAAATCCGAGACAGTGGTGCCAACAGAGAGTGAGATCACTTGATCCTCAGAACACTTGTAAGGATCTGGCAGCAGTGTTGCCAAAATAACACTCCAGAGAACACCTGGTGTATCGTCTCTCTCACTCTCACTCTCATTCTCTCACTCTCACTCACTCTCACACTCACACTTACTCTCTCACTCACACTCACTCACTCTCACACTCACACTTACTCTCTCACTCTCACTCACACCACTCAATCTCTCACTCTCACACTCACTTTTCACTCACTCTTACTCCCTCACTCAGTCACTCACTCACTCTCACTTACTCTCACTCACTCTCACTCACTCTCACTCACTCTCACTCACTCTCACTCACTCTCACTCACTCTCACTCACTCACTCTCACTCACTCTCACTCACTCACACTCACTCACTCTCACTCACACTATCACTCTCACTCACTCTCACTCACACTATCACTCTCACTCACTCTCACTCACACTATCACTCTCACTCACACTGTCACTCTCACACTGTCACACACTCACACTGTCACTCACTCACTCACACTCACTCACTCTCACTCACACTGCCACTCACACTCACTCTCACTCACATGCCACTCACACTCACTCACTCACTTTCACTCACTCTCACACACTCACTGTCTTCATCAATACACCACCCTTACACTCACTCTCACTCTCTCTTCATCAATACACCACCCTGGCTGTCACTCTCACTCTCTTCGTCAATACACCACCCTGGCTCTCACTCACACTCTCACTCTTCATCAATACACACCCTGACTCTCACTCTCTTCATCAATACACACCCTGGCTCTCACACTCTTCATCAATACACACCCTGGCTCTCACTCTCACTCTCTTCATCAATACACACCCTGGCTCTCACTCTCTTCATCAATACACACCCTGGCTCTCACTTTCACTCTCTTCATCAATACACACCCTGGCTCTCACTCTCTTCATCAATACACACCCTGGCTCTCACTCTCTTCATCAATACACACCTGGCTCTCACTTTCACTCTCTTCATCAATACACACCCTGGCTCTCACTCTCTTCATCAATACACCACCCCGGCTCACACTCTCACTCTCTTCATCAATACACACCCTGGCTCTTATTCTCTTCACCAATACACACCCTGGCTCTCACTCTCTTCATCAATACACATCATGGCTCTCACTCTCTTCATCAATACACACCTGGCTATCACTCTCTTCATCAATACACACCCTGGCTCTCACTCTTCATCAATACACCAAACTGGCTCACACTCACTCTCTTCATCAATACACACCATGGCTCACACACTCTCTTCATCAATACACACCCTGGCTCTCACTCTCTTCATCAATACACACCCTGGCTCTTACTCTCACTCTCTTCATCAATACACACCCTGGCTCTCACTCTCTTCATCAATACACCTCCCTGGCACACACTCACACCCTCACTCTCTTCATCAATACACACCCTGGCTCTTACTCTCTTCATCAATACACACCCTGGCTCTTACTCTCACTCTCTTCATCAATACACACCTGGCTCTCACTCTCTTCATCAATACACCACCCTGGCTCTCACTCTCTTCATCAATACACCACCCTGGCTCTCACTCTCTTCATCAATACACACCATGGCTCTCACTCTCTTCATCAATACACCACCCTGGCACACACTCACACCCTCACTCTCTTCATCAATACACACCCTGGCTCTCACTCTCTTCATCAATACACACCCTGGCTCTTACTCTCACTCTCTTCATCAATACACACCCTGGCTCTTACTCTCACTCTCTTCATCAATACACACCCTGGCTCTTACTCTCACTCTCTTCATCAATACACACCCTGGCTCTCACTCTCTTCATCAATACACCACCCTGGCTCTCACTCTCTTCATCAATACACCACCCTGGCTCTCACTCTCACTCTCTTCATCAATACACACCCTGGCTCTCACTCTCTTCATCAATACACCACCCTGGCACACACTCACACCCTCACTCTCTTCATCAGTACACACCCTGGCTCTCACTCTTCATCAATACACACCCTGGCTCTTACTCTCACTCTCTTCATCAATACACACCCTAGCTCTTACTCTCACTCTCTTCATCAATACACACCCTGGCTCTCACTCTCTTCATCAATACACCACCCTGGCACACACTCACACCCTCACTCTCTTCATCAATACACACCCTGGCTCTCACTCTCTTCATCAATACACACCCTGGCTCTTACTCTCACTCTCTTCATCAATACACACCCTGGCTCTTACTCTCACTCTATTCATCAATACACACCCTGGCTCTTACTCTCACTCTCTTCATCAATACACACCCTGGCTCTCACTCTCTTCATCAATACACACCCTGGCACACACTCATAAGAACATAAGAACATAAGAAAGGAGGAACACTGCAGCAGGCCTGTTGGCCCATACTAGGCAGGTCCTTCACAATCCATCCCACTAACAGAATATTTGCTCAACCCAATTTTCAAAGCTACCCAAGAAATAAGCTTTGACAATTCTACCCACTCATGCGCGAGTCCCACTCAAATCCAACCCCTCTCACTCATGAATTTATCCAACCTAAATTTGAAACTACCCAAGGTCCTAGCTTCAATAACCCTACTAGGCAGACTGTTCCACTCATCAACTACCCTATTTCCAAACCAATACTTTCCTATATCCTTTCTAAATCTAAACTTATCTAACTTGAATCCATTATTGCGGGTTCTCTCTTGGAGAGATATCCTCAAGACCTTATTTATATCCCCTTTGTTAATACCCATTTTCCACTTGTATACCTCGATCATGTCTCCCTCATTCTACGTCTTACAAGTGAATGTAATTTTAGGGTCTTCAATCTTTCTTCGTAAGGAAGATTTCTAATGCTATGTATTAATTTAGTCATTCTACGCTGAATGTTTTCTAACGAATTTATGTCCATTCTGTAATATGGAGACCAGAACTGAGCTGCGTAATCTAGGTGAGGCCTTACTAATGATGTATAAAGCTGTAATATAACCTCTGGACTTCTGTTGCTAACACTTCTTGATATAAATCCCAGTAATCTATTTGCCTTATTACGTACGCTTAGGCATTGCTGTCTTGGTTTAAGGTTGCTGCTTACCATCACCCCCAAGTCCTTCTCGCAATCTGTATGGCTAAGTTCTACGTTATTTAACTTATAAGTGCTTGGGTTATGGACACTCCCGAGCTTCAGAACCTTGCATTTATCTACATTGAACTGCATCTGCCACTTTTCTGACCACGAATTAAGTTTGTCTAAATCTTCCTGAAGTTCTATGACATCTATGTTTGAATCAATTATCCTACCTATCTTCGTGTCGTCGGCGAATTTGCTCATATCACTAGTAATTCCCTCATCAAGGTCATTGATATATATTATAAATAACAATGGGCCTAAGACTGATCCCCGTGGAACACCACTTGTTACAAGTCCCCATTCGGATTTAACCCCATTTATGCACACTCTCTGCTTCCTATTGGTGAGCCATGACTCGATCCATGACAGCACTTTTCCCCCAATGCCATGAGCTGCCACTTTCTTTAACAGTCTCTGGTGCGGTACTCTATCAAAAGCCTTACTAAAGTCTAAATAAACAATATCGAATTCTTTATCGTGATCAACAGCCTCAAAAGCTTTACTGAAGAAGGTTAATAAATTAGATAGGCAGGAACGGCCCCTCGTGAATCCATGCTGGGTATCATTAATCAAATTATGGTTATCTAGATGGCTTCTAATAATATCAGCTATAATTGACTCTAGTAATTTGCCTACAATTGAGGTCAGGCTTATTGGGCGGTAGTTTGACGGTAGTGACTTGTCCCCTGCTTTAAAAATAGGAATTACATTAGCCATCTTCCACATATCAGACACTACACCTGTTTGAAGAGATAAATTAAAAATGTTAGATATTGGTTCACAGAGTTCCATTTTGCATTCCTTAAGAACCCTTGCAAAGCTCATCAGGACCCGGCGATTTATTTTGTTTCAGTCGGTCCAGCTGTTTCATAATCATTTCGCTAGTGACTGTGATATTACATAATTTATCTTCTTCTGGGCCTCTGTAAAAATTAATTACTGGGATATTATTAATGTCTTCCTGTGTGAAAACCGAGAAAATAATTATTAAAAATAGAGCACATATCATTCTCCTTGTCAGTAAGATGCCCAAAGTTATTTTTAAGGGACCTATCTTATCCCTAACTTTTGTTCTATAAATCAGTACACCACCCTGGCACACACTCTCACTCTCTTCATCAATACACACCTGGCTCTCACTCTCTTCATCAATACACACCCTGGCTCTCACTCTCTTCATCAATACAGCACCCTGGCTCTCACTCTCTTCATTAATACACCACCCTGGCTCTCATTCTCTTCATCAATACACCACCCTGGCTCTCACTCTCTTCATCAATACACCACCCTGGCTCTCACTCTCTTCATCAATACACCACCCTGGCTCTCACTCTCTTCATCAATACACCACCCTGGCTCTCACTCTCTTCATCAATACACCACCCTGGCACACACTCACACCCTCACTCTCTTCATCAATACACACCTGGCTCTTACTCTCACTCTCTTCATCAATACACACCCTGGCTCTTACTCTCACTCTCTTCATCAATACACACCCTGGCTCTCACTCTCACTCTCTTCATCAATACACACCCTGGCTTCACTTCTTCATCAATACACACCCTGGCACTATACCTCACTCTCTTCATTAGTACACCACCCTGGCACACACTCTCACTCTCTTCATCAATACACACCTGGCTCTCACTCTCTTCATCAATACACACCCTGGCTCTCACTCTCTTCATCAATACAGCACCTGGCTCTCACTCTCTTCATTAATCACCACCTGCTCTCATCTCTTCATCAATACACACCCTGGCTTCACTCTCTTCATCAATACACCACCCTGGCTCTCACTCTCTTCATCAATACACCACCCTGGCTCTCACTCTCTTCATCAATACACCACCTGGTCTCACTCTCTTCATCAATACACACCCTGGCACCATCTCACACCTCCTCTCTTTCATCAATACACACCCTGGCTCTTACTCTCACTCTCTTCATCAATACACACCTGGCTCTTATCTCACTCTTTCATCAATACACACCTGGCTCACCTCTCTCTTCATCAATAAACCACCCTGGCACACACTCACACCCTCACTTTCTTCATCAATACACCACCCTGCCTCTCACTCTCTCTTTTCATCAATACACACTCTGGCTCTCACTCTCTCTTCATCACTACACACCTTGGCTCTCACTCTCTTCATCAATACCCACCCTGGCTCACACTCTCACTCTCTTCATCAATACACACCCTGGCTCTCACTCACTCTCTCTTCATCAATACACACTCTGGCTCTCACTCTCACTCTCTCTTCATCAATACACACCCTGGCTCTCACTCTCACTCTCTTTCATCAATACACACCCTGGCTCTCATCTCACTCTCTCTTCATCAATACACACCCTGGCTCTCACTCTCACTCTCTCTTCATCAATACACACCCTGGCTCTCACTCTCACTCTCTCTTCATCAATACACACCCTGGCTCTCACTCTCACTCTCTCTTCATCAATACACACCTGGCTCTCACTCTTCCTCATCAATACACCTGGCTCTATCTCACTCTCTCTTCATCAATACACACCCTGGCTCTCACTCTCTTCTCTCATAATACACACTTCTCACTCTACCTCTCATCATAACACCTGGTTCACTATTCTTATCAATATACACTCTGGCTCTCACTCACTTCTCTTCATCAATCACACCCTGCTCTTCTATCTACTTCTCTTCATCAATACACACCCTGCTCTTCCTCACTTTCTTTATCAATCACACCTGGCTTTTCACTTCACTTCTCTTCATCAATACACACCCTGGCTCCAGCCTCTTTAACATCTAAACAACACAATATTCTTCACACAATACAACACAAAAATCATTGACAAAACACCAGTCAACAATTTAGAGAAATTGTTTACCATCAGATTGAACAATATTGTTCAGTGACATTTCTCTTCTCACTGACTTTCTCTTCTCAGTGACTTTCTCTTCTCAGTGACTTTCTCTTCTCAGAGACTTTCTCTTCTCAGCTACTTTCTCTTCTCAGAGACTTTCTCTTCTCTGAGACTTTCTCTTCTCAGTGACTTTCTCTTCTCTGACTTTTTTCTCAGTGACTGTTCTCAGAGACTTTCTCTTTTCAGAGACTTTCTCTTCTCAGTGACTTTCTCTTTTTAGTGACTTTCTCTTCTCAGAGACTTTCTCTTCTCAGTGACTTTCTCTTCTCAGTGACTTTCTCTTCTCAGTGACTTTCTCTTCTCAGTGACTTTCTCTTCTCAGTGACTTTCTCTTCTCAGAGACTTTCTCTTCTCAGTGACTTTCTCTTCTCAGCTACTTTCTCTTCTCAGTGACTTTCTTCTCAGTGACTTTCTTTCAGTGACTTCTCTTCTCAGTGACTTTCTCTTCTCAGTGACTTTCTCTTCTCAGAAACTTTCTCTTCTCAGTGACTTTCTCTTCTCAGTGACTTTCTCTTATCAGAGACTTTCTCTTCTCAGTGACTTTCTCTTCTCAGTGACTTTCTCTTCTCAGTGACTCTTTCTCAGAGACTTTCTCTTCTCAGTGACTTTCTTTTCTCAGTGACTTTCTCTTCTCAGTGACTTTCTTTTCTCAGTGACTTTCTCTTCTCAGTGACTTTCTCTTCTCAGTGACTACAACCACCACAACTACCACCACCACAATTACCACCTACCACCACTACAACTACCAGCTACCACCACCACAACTACCAGCTACCACCACCACAACTACCAGCTACCACCACTACAACTACCAGCTACCACCACCACAACTACCAGCTACCACCACCACAACTACCAGCTACCACCACCACAACTACCAGCTACGACCACCACATCTACCAGCTACCACCACTACAACTACCAGCTAGAACCATCACAACTACCAGCTACCACCACCACAACTACCAGCTACAACCATTACAACTACCAGCTACCACCACCACAACTACCAGCTACCACCACCACAACTACCAGTTACCACCACCACAACTACCACCTACAACAATCACAACTACCAGCTACCACCACAACTACCAGCTACCACCACCACAACCACCAGCTAGCACCACCACAACTACCAGCTACCACCACCACAACTACCAGCTAGCACCACCACACTACCAGCTACACTCACAACTACCAGCTACCACACCACAACTACCAGCTACCACCACCAACTCCAGTACCCACCACTACACTCCACACACAACACAGCTACCACCACCACAACTACCAGCTAACCACCACAACTACCAGCTAGCACCACCACAACTACCAGCTACCACCACCACAACTACCAGCTAGCACCACTACCAGCTACCACTACCACAACTACCAGCTACTACCACCACAACTACCAGCTAGAACCATCACAACTACCAGCTACCACCACCACAACTACCAGCTACCTACACCACAACTACCAGCTACCACCACTACAACTACCAGCTAACCACCACAACTACCAGCTACCACCACCACCACAACTACCAGCTACCACCACTACAGCTACCACCATCTCTCATAAAACATTGGAGTCGCGTCAAATATGAAGATAATTTTTAATTACTTTTCAAACTGCATTTTCCTGGTTGAATAATTGAGGCTGTTCTAACTGGTCGTTAATTCCCACTAACTGCCTCACTAAATTAATAAACTGCCTGCAAAGATGTGAAGAATAATGAGTTTGTGAGTGATGGACTGGTAATGTGTTGCACGTCACTGCCTCTCAACACATCGCACAAAAACACAAACACAACACCTTCCCCTCCACACTCTGCTCAACTCACAACCATGATGAAACAACCAAGTTTGTTTACCTCTGTTTTGTAAGTGTTGTTAAGGACACGAACCTCTGGTCTACGAGGCAGTCCTTGTCAACCATTGGTTAAAATATTGCCACTGTCAGAGGCATCTTCCCAGCCAGTGCCAACTCACCTTTACCTTGAGAAAGAGTCAACAAATTATCCGAAGTGGATGACTTAACTCATCTGCTCATTCTCTTTTTTGAAAGAACCAAGATGAGCTTACGTCTGGCAGCAAGACGATCCTACGTCAGGCAGCAAAATGATTTTACGTCTGGCACCAAGATTATCCTACTTACACACACAACCCGCACATAAAAAGAGAGGAGCTTAGACGACGTTTCGGCCCGACTTGGACCATTTACAAAGTCACACTAACACACAGAAAGCCTATGCACAGTGGCATATACATTCATTACTTCTCTTATCATGCTTCCTCTGTCAAGAAAAGTGTTCTTATCTCCCTCTTTCTCTGTGCTCTCCGCATTTGTGATCCTCAGTTCCTTGAAGCAGAAATTTCCACTCTTCATAATTCATTTTCCCGCCTTGGCTACCCTTCCCATTTCATAGACTCTGCTTTCTCTCGTGCCAAACTGACTTTCTTCTCTCCTAAACCCTCTACTCCTGGGAACTCTCCTGTCCTCTGCCTTCCCTACATCTCTTGTCTCTCTAATCTCAGCAGCTCTCTCCGTTCCTTAGACATCAAACTTACCTTTCGTCAGACTAACACTCTTCGCACTAATCTAGTTCATACCTCCCCTCCCTCTACAGATTCTCCTGGTGTCTACTTTATTTCTTGCTCCTCCTGTCCTCTTCAGTACTTCGGTGAAACTGGCAGATCTCTTTCTGACAGACTCAAGGAGCACAAAAATAGTGTTAGGCCGACACTAATAATGCTCTTTTCTGTCATGTCAGAGATCACAGTCATCCTATTGATTGGTCTTCTGCTAAAACTGTCTACCCTACGTCTAACTTTCACAGTCGCCGTCTGGTTGAATCCTCCCTTATACATAACTTTCCCTGTATGAATCTTAGCCCTGGCTTTGTCTCTGTTGATGCTTTCCTCTCTCATTACATTGTTAAATGCTCCAAACTTCAGAACACCCGTGACTTAACCTGATTCCTTCCCCTTCTATCTCTTCCCCCTTCTCCTTTTTCTCCTATGGGTTTTCTTTTCTTTTGCCTTGTATTTGTCCTTCTTTATTTTTTTCGCCTTTTCCTCCCTGTGTTCTCGTCCAACCCATGCGGGCCGCCAGCTTCATTGCAGTGCTTCTTTCCTAGTATATATGACTGACTCCACTACTAATACTACCACTTCTACTACTACCTCCATTATTACCCCACTCTCTTGTACCCTCCCCTGTCTGCCTGCCTATATATACCCCTTCCTCCTATCCTGTGTGTTGGTGTGACTTTGTAAATGGTCCAAGTCGGGCCGAAACGTCGTCGTAAGCTCCTCTCTTTTTATGTGCGGGTTGTGTGTGTATTGTTCCAGTCACGGTATTGTGCCTTTTTTTGTTATTTATCCTACGTACGTCTGGCACAAGATGATCCTACGTGTGGTACCAAGGTGATCCTACGTTTGGCACCAAAATGATCCTACGTCTGTCACCAAAATGATCCTACGACTGACACGAAAATATTCCTACGTCTCGCACCAAAATAATCCTACATCTGGCACGAAAAGGATCCTACGTCTGGCATGAAAACAATCCATGCGTCTCGCATCAAAATAATCCTACGTCTGGCACGAAAATAATCTTACGTCTGGCACCACAAATTTGTTCCCCCACAGCATCAAATAACAAATAATTTGTTTCCCCTTTATTCCCACGTTCTCTAAATCAGCGTTTGGCCGAGATTAAAGATACTTTGATCCTAAAGCTACTTTGATCTTAAAGATACTTTGATCTTAGAGATACTTTTGTTGACAGAATTTGTATCAGTTATCCCTCGTAAGAGCATCGTCTCCTTCATTGGTCAGTCGCTCAGCCAATCAGCAGGCTTTGCTGTCAGGTGGGGCTGCGCTTCCTGGTTGGTCAGTTTGGTGGCCAATCAGCAGCCGCGCTTGTCAGTGAGGAGATTTGCTTAAAGGTCATTGGTCAGAGTACTGTGACGTCATGGAGCCGAGTTTGTTTAACCCACTCCCATTGATTTTCCTGTTGCAGGAGCCTGCTGCAGGAGCCTGTTGCAGGAGCCTGTTGTAGGAGCCTGTTGCAGGAGCCTGCTGCAGGAGCCTGCTGCAGGAGCCTGTTGCAGGAGCCTGTTCCAGAAGCCTGTTGCAGGAGCCTGTTTCAAGAGCCTGTTGCAGGAGCCTGCTGTAGGAGCCTGTTGCAGAATTCTGTTGTAGGAGCCTGTTGCAGGAGCCTGCTGCAGGAGCCTGTTGCAGGAACCTGTTGCAGGAGCCTGCTGCAGGAGCCTGTTGCAGGAGCCTGTTGCAGGAACCTGCTTCAGGAGCCTACTGCAGGAGCCTGTTGTAGGAGCCTACTGCAGAAGCCTGCTCCAAGAGCCTGTTGCAGGAGCCTGCTGCAGGAGCCTGTTGTAGGAACCTGCTGTAGGAGCCTGTTGCAGGCGCCTGCTGCAGGAGCCTGTTGCAGGCACCTGCTGCAGGAGCCTGTTGCAGGTGCCTGCTGCAGGAGCCTGTTGCAGGAGCCTCCTGCAGGAGTCTGTGGAAGGCTCCTGCAACAAGCTCCTGCAGCAGGCACCTTCCACAGGCTCCTACAGGATGCTCCTGCAACAGGCTCCTGCAACAAGCTCCTGCAACAAGCTCCTGCATTCTCTATTATTTACAATAACCATCACTTATATTCATCACTAACAATCGCCATCACTTACAATCACCATCACTAACAATCACCATCACTTACAATCACCATCACTGACAATTACCATCACTGACAATCACCATCACTGACAATCACCATCACTTACAATCACCATCACTTACAATCACCATCACTGACAATCACCATCACTGACAATCACCATCATCACGAACAATCACAATAAACATCACTAACAATCACCATCACTATCACCATCACTAACAATCACCATCACTATCACAATCACCGTCATTACAAACAATTACCATCACTAACAATCACCATCACAATCATCATCACTAACAATCACCATCACAATCATCACTAACAATCACATCACAATCACCACCACAATCACCACCACAATCATCATCAGTAACAATCACCATCACTAACAATCACCACCACAATCATCATCAGTAACAATCACCATCACAATCACCACTAACAATCATCATCAGTAACAATCACCATCACAATCACCATAACAATCATCATCACTAACAATCACCATCACTAACAATCACCATCACAATCACCATCACAATCATCATCAGTAACAATCACCATCACTAACAATCACCACCACAATCACTCATCAGTAACAATCACCATCACAATCACCACCCAATCACTATCACTAACAATCACCATCACTAACAATCACCATCACTAACAATCACCATCACAATCACCATCACAATCACATCACTAACAATCACCATCACAATCACCATCACAATCACCATCACAATCACCATCACAATCACCATCACCATCACAATCACCATCACAATCAATCACATCACTAACAATCACCATCTACAATCACCATTTACATCACATCACTTATTATCCTCACAATCACCATCACAATCACCATCACAATCACCATCATATCACCCTCACATCACCATCACTCTCATCTCTCCTCCATCCATCTCTCTTCATCTCATTTCTTCTATTTTCTCCTTCACTGTGATTCCTTTATTTAGTTTCTCCTTTTCCTCTCCGGAGCTTTATTTACCACATTCTTTATTACTTCCCGATTTTATCACATTACTTGACTCTCTCTCTCTCTATCTCTCTCTCTCTCTCTCTCTCTCTCTCTCTCTCTCTTCTCTCTCTCTCAAAATAAAAGTTAAAAGAATGACATCAGAAGTAAAGTCATGGTGACGTCCACTGACGTCTTAATTAACCTTACCTGACGTCCATTGACGTTTTATTAACCTCATCTGACGTCCATGGACGTAATGTACATCACTGGAGCCTGCCAGAAAAACATAATTTCAATCCAACTGACATCAAGTGATGTCAATATACCAGACATGACGTCAACGTATCAGAAATGACATCAAGAGACCAGACATGACATCAACAGATCAGACATGACGTCAACAGACTAGAAGTGACATCAACAGATAAGACATGACGTCAACAGACCAGACGTGACATCAACATACCAGACATGACGTCAACGTATCAGAAATGACATCAATAGACCAGAAGTGACATCAACAGATCAGAAATGACATCAACAGACCAGTCATAGACATAACGCCAAGAGACCAGAAGTGACATCAAGAGACCAGACATGACATCAACAGACCAGAAGTGACATCAACAGAACAGAAGTGACATCAACATATCAGAAATGACATCAACAGACCAGTCATAGACATAACGCCAAGAGACCAGAAGTGACATCAAGAGACCAGACATGACATCAACAGACCAGAAGTGACATCAACAGACCAGAAGTGACATAAACAGACCAGAAGTGACATAAACAGATCAGAAATGACATCAACAGACCAGTCATAGACATACCGCCATTAGACCAGAAGTGACATCAACAGACCAGACATGACATCAACAGACCAGAAGTGACATCAACAGACTAGTCGCTAGACATGACGTCAACAGACCAGAGATCATTCCTGCTGGATCAGACACGACGTCCCTGTCCTCCCTCCTCCACCCCCCCACATTATGTCCACGTTGTGAATGTGTTTGGATGCAGGACAAGGTCAAGACAGTCATCAGTGACCGTCTTGTCCGTGTCTGGTGGACGTGACTCAGTGACTTCCTTGTGTACATTCATCAGAGTGCCTGGTACCTTCATCAGAGTGCCTGGTACCTTCATCAGAGTGCCTGGTACCTTAATAAGAGTGCCTTGTACCTTCATCAGAGTGCCTGGTACCTTCATCAGAGTGCCTGGTACCTTCATCAGAGTGCCTGGTACCTTCATCAGAGTGCCTGGTACCTTCATCAGAGTGCCTGGTACATTCATCAGAGTGCCTTGTACCTTCATCAGAGTGCCTGGTACCTTCATCAGAGTGCTTGGTACCTTCATCAGAGTGCCTGGTACCTTCATAAGAGTGCCTGGTACCTTCATCAGAGTGCCTGGTACATTCATCAGAGTGCCTGGTACCTTCATCAGAGTGCCTGGTACCTTCATCAGAGTGCCTGGTACCTTCATCAGAGTGCCTGGTATCTTCATCAGAGTGCCTGGTACCTTAATCAGAGTGCCTGGTACCTTCATCAGAGTGCCTGGTACCTTCATCAGAGTGTCTGGTACCTTCATCAGAGTGCCTGGTACCTTCATCAGAGTGCTTGGTACCTTCATCAGAGTGCCTGGTACCTTCATCAGAGTGCCTGGTACCTTCATCAGAGTGCCTGGTACATTCATCAGAGTGCCTGGTACCTTCATCAGAGTGCCTGGTATTTTCATCAGAGTGCCTGGTATCTGCATCAGAGTGCCTGGTACCTTCATCAGAGTGCCTGGTACCTTCATCAGAGTGCCTGGTACCTTCATCAGAGTGCCTGGTACCTTCATCAGAGTGCATGGTATCTTCATCAGAGTGCCTGGTTTCTACATCAGAGTGTCTGGTACCTTCATCAGAGTGCCTGGTACCTTCATCAGAGTGCCGGGTATCTTCATCAGAGTGCCTGGTATCTGCATCAGAGTGCCTGGTACCTTCATCAGAGTGCCTGGTACCTTCATCAGAGTGCTTGGTACCTTCATCAGAGTGCCTGGTACCTTCATCAGAGTGCCTGGTACCTTCATCAGAGTGCCTGGTACTTTCATCAGAGTGCCTGTTACCTTCAGCAGAGTGCCTGGTACCTTCATCAGAGTGCCTGGTATCTTCATCAGAGTGCCTGGTACCTTAATCAGAGTGCGTGGTACCTTCATCAGAGTTCCTGGTACCTTCATCAGAGTGCCTGGTACCTTCATCAGAGTGCCTGGTATCTTCATCAGAGTGTCTGGTACCTTAATCAGAGTGCGTGGTACCTTCATCAGAGTTCCTGGTACCTTCATCAGAGTGCCTGGTACCTTCATCAGAGTTCCTGGTACCTTCATCAGAGTGCCTGGTACCTTCATCAAAGTGCCTAGTACCTTCATCAAAGTGCCTAGTACCTTCATCAGAGTGCCTGGTACCTTCATCAAAGTGCCTAGTACCTTCATCAGAGTGCCTCGAACCTTCATCAGAGTTCCTGGTACATTCATCATAGTTCCTGGTACCTTCATCAGAGTGCCTGGTATCTTCATCAGAGTGCCTGGTACCTTCATCAGAGTGCCTTACACCTTCATCAGAGTGCCTGGTACCTTCATCAGAGTGCCTGACACCTTCATCAAAGTGCCTAGTACCTTCATCAGAGTGCCTGGTACCTTCATCAGAGTGCCTGGTACCTTCATCAAAGTGCCTAGTACCTTCATCAGAGTGCCTGGTACCTTCATCAGAGTGCCTGACACCTTCATCAGAGTGCCTGGTACCTTCATCAAAGTGCCTAGTACCTTCATCAGAGTGCCTAGTACCTTCATCAGAGTGTCTGGTACCTTCATCAAAGTGCCTAGTACCTTCATCAGAGTGCCTGAACTTCATCAGAGTTCCTGGTACTTCATCAAGTTCCTGGACCTTCATCAGAGTGCCTGGTATCTTCATCAGAGTGCCTGGTACCTTCATCAGAGTGCCTGACACCTTCATCAGAGTGCCTGGTACCTTCATCAGAGTGCCTGGTACCTTCATCAGAGTGCCTGACACCTTCATCAGTGCCTGACATCTGTCCCCACATAAGGCATGGTTACGTCAACATGAACATCAACGTCTGACACTTGCTGAGTGTCGCATTTAGTTCCTCACTGGCATGTCACACTTGACACTTGCTGAGTGTCGCATTTAGTTCCTCACTGGCATGTCACACTTGACACTTGCTGAGTGTCGCATTTAGTTCCTCACTGGCATGTCACACTTGACACTTGCTGAGTGTCGCATTTAGTTCCTCACTGGCATGTCACACTTGACACTTGCTGAGTGTCGCATTTAGTTCCTCACTGGCATGTCACACTTGACACTTGCTGAGTGTCGCATTTAGTTCCTCACTGGCATGTCACACTTGACACTTGCTGAGTGTCGCATTTAGTTCCTCACTGGCATGTCACACTTGACACTTGCTGAGTGTCACATTCAGATCCCCCTCACCGCTGTCACACTTCCCATTTATCACTAACATTGCTACCAGCTGTTGTAACCCGACTCACCACGTGAATAATTAACATTCCTAATGACAGCAGCACAATTAGCGGCCAGAAACAGGCTATGCTGATCACAATCATGTTAACAATGTGGTTTATAGGGCCACTGAGCGCTCGCGCCCTACAGTCCAAATAAGTGTGTGTAGGGCTTATACGGCGCGAGCCGTCGTGGGCCCTATATACCATCAACAATAACAAGGGTGTTGGCACGTGGGTCAGTCACGGTATTGTTTACCACGTCAGTAACTATCAAATATTGTTCATTTGATGGGATTTTTTTAGATGACAGCTGCAATTTGCTGTTGTTGTTGTTGTTAACTGAGGTAGAAGGAAGAAGAAGACAGTTGATGTTAAGGTAAACAATACATAATACACAATACACATGTGCAACGGTTAGGTATCTTTATTGGTGAAACGTTTCGCCTACACAGTAGGCTTCTTCAGTCAAATACAGAGGCAGTAGGTGTAGTAGTGAAGTGAAGATGATGTAATCAGTCCATCAACCTTGGAGAAATAGTATTTGAGGTGGTCAGTCTCCCAGCCTGGAGAAGAGCTCAGCTCTATGGTCTGGAACAAGGTGGTCAGTCCCCAGCCTGGAAAAGAGCTCAGCTCTATGGTCTGGAACAAGGTGGTCAGTCCCCCAGCCTGGAGAAGAGCTCAGTTCTATGGTCTGGAACAAGGTGGTCAGTCTCCCAACCTGGAGAAGAGCTCAGCTCCATGGTCTGGAACAGGGTGGTCAGTCCCCCAGCCTGGAGAAGAGCTCAGCTCCATAGTCTGGAACAAGGTGGTCAGTCCCCCAACCTGGAGAAGAGCTCAGCTCCATAGTCTGGAACAAGGTGGTCAGTCCCCCAGCCTGGAAAAGAGCTCAGCTCCATAGTCTGGAACAAGGTGGTCAGTCCCCAACCTGGAGAAGAGCTCAGCTCCATAGTCTGCAACAAGGTGGTCAGTCCCCCAACCTGGAGAAGAGCTCAGCTCCATGGTCTGGAACAAGGTGGTCAGTCCCCCAACCTGGAGAAGAGCTCAGCTCCATAGTCTGGAACAAGGTGGTCAGTCCCCAACCTGGAGAAGAGCTCAGCTCCATAGTCTGGAACAAGGTGGTCAGTCCCCCAACCTGGAGAAGAGCTCAGCTCCATAGTCTGGAACAAGGTGGTCAGTCCCCCAGCCTGGAGAAGAGCTCAGCTCCATAGTCTGGAACAAGGTGGTTAGTCCCCCAACCTGGAGAAGAGCTCAGCTCCATAGTCTGGAACAAGGTGGTCAGTCCCCCAACCTGGAGAAGAGCTCAGCTCCATAGTCTGGAACAAGGTGGTCAGTCCCCCAGCCTGGAGAAGAGCTCAGCTCCATAGTCTGGAACAAGGTGGTCAGTCCCCCAGCCTGGAGAAGAGCTCAGCTCCATAGTCTGGAACAAGGTGGTCAGTCCCCCAGCCTGGAGAAGAGCTCAGCTCCATAGTCTGGAACAAGGTGGTCAGTCCCCCAGCCTGGAGAAGAGCTCAACTCCATGGTCTGGAACAAGGTGGTCAGTCCCCCAGCCTGGAGAAGAGCTCAGCTCCATAGTCTGGAACAAGGTGGTCAGTCCCCCAGCCTGGAGAAGAGCTCAGCCCCATAGTCTGGAACAAGGTGGTCAGTCCCCCAGCCTGGAGAAGAGCTCAGCTCCATGGTCTGGAACAAGGTGGTCAGTCCCCCAGCCTGGAGAAGAGCTCAGCTCCATAGTATGGAACAAGGTGGTCAGTCTCCCAGCCTGGAGAAGAGCTCAGCTCCATAGTCTGGAACAAGGTGGTCAGTCCCCCAGCCTGGAGAAGAGCTCAGCTCCATGGTCTGGAACAAGGTGGTCAGTCCCCCAGCCTGGAGAAGAGCTCAGCTCCATAGTCTGGAACAAGGTGGTCAGTCCCCCAGCCTGGAGAAGAGCTCAGCTCCATAGTCTGGAACAAGGTGGTCAGTCCCCCAGCCTGGAGAAGAGCTCAGCTCCATAGTCTGGAACAAGGTGGTCAGTCCCCCAGCCTGGAGAAGAGCTCAGCTCCATAGTCTGGAACAAGGTGGTCAGTCCCCCAGCCTGGAGAAGAGCTCAGCTCCATAGTCTGGAACAAGGTGGTCAGTCCCCCAGCCTGGAGAAGAGCTCAGCTCCATAGTCTGGAACAAGGTGGTCAGTCCCCCAGCCTGGAGAAGAGCTCAGCTCCATAGTCTGGAACAAGGTGGTCAGTCCCCCAGCCTGGAGAAGAGCTCAGCTCCATAGTCTGGAACAAGGTGGTCAGTCCCCCAGCCTGGAGAAGAGCTCAGCTCCATAGTCTGGAACAAGGTGGTCAGTCCCCCAGCCTGGAGAAGAGCTCAGCTCCATAGTCTGGAACAAGGTGGTCAGTCCCCCAGCCTGGAGAAGAGCTCAGCTCCATAGTCTGGAACAAGGTGGTCAGTCCCCCAGCCTGGAGAAGAGCTCAGCTCCATGGTCTGGAACGATATGAAGCTAAACCTTTACTTTCCTTCAGTGTTGATGGATCAACCTACCAGCCTACCAACCTACCAGACTACCAGCCTACCAACATACCAGCCTACCAACATACCAGCCTACCAACCTACCAACTACCAGCCTACCAACCTACCAACTACCAGCCTGCCAACCTACCAGCCTACCAACCTACTAGCATACCATCCTACGAGCCTACCAACCTATTAGCCTACCAGCTTACCAGCCTACCAGCCTACTACCCTACCAACCTCCGTTTTCTTTTAATGAGTTTCTAAACCTTGTTGTGAGAGACTAATTTATTTTGCCTACTGCCTTCCTGAGGGAGTAATTCAACAATTTATATGACTTAACAGGTGGGAAGGAGCCACTTACTGGCACCCGAGGAGTGAGGGAAGGAGAAAGGTAAGAAGGGAAGGAGAGATGTAGGAGGGAAGTAGGGAGGGAAGGACACAGCTTCAGAGATAGGTACGAGGAAAGGCCAGGTACTGACAGAAGTCGTTCGTGAGGGGCCAGGAGCTGAGCCACGACAGGTCATCTTAGGAGTGCCTTAGAACAGTCATGGAGACACTGGCCAGTTACTAGTAACTATAATAACTAGTCAGCTACTAGTAACTATAATAACTGGTCAGTTACTAGTAACTATAATAACTGGTCAGTTACCAGTAACTATAATAACTGGTCAGTTACCAGTAACTATAATAACTGGTCAGTTACTAGTAACTATAATAACTGGTCAGTTACTAGTAACTATAATAACTGGTCAGTTACTAGTAACTATAATAACTGGTCAGTTACTAGTAACTATAATAACTGGTCAGTTACTAGTAACTATAATAACTGGTCAGTTACTAGTAACTATAATAACTGGTCAGTTACTAGTAACTATAATAACTGGTCAGTTACTAGTAACTATAATAACTGGTCAGTTACTAGTAACTATAATAACTGGTCAGTTACTAGTAACTATAATAACTGGTCAGTTACCAGTAACTATAATAACTGGTCAGTTACCAGTAACTATAATAACTGGTCAGTTACCAGTAACTATAATAACTGGTCAGTTACTAGTAACTATAATAACTGGTCAGTTACTAGTAACTATAATAACTGGTCAGTTACTAGTAACTATAATAACTGGTCAGTTACTAGTAACTATAATAACTGGTCAGTTACTAGTAACTATAATAACTGGTCAGTTACTAGTAACTATAATAACTGGTCAGTTACTAGTAACTATAATAACTGGTCAGTTACTAGTAACTATAATAACTGGTCATTTACTAGTAACTATAATAACTGGTCAGCTACTAGTAACTATAATAACTGGTCAGTTACTAGTAACTATAATAACTGGTCAGTTACTAGTAACTATAATAACTGGTCAGTTACTAGTAACTATAATAACTGGTCAGTTACTAGTAACTATAATAACTGGTCACTTACTAGTAACGCTCGTTAGTCGTATTAACGAAGTTATCTTTATTAACATTTTTGCCTCTGATGAACGTTGTTGTGTTATTAATGTTGGTTGTGTGAGGTTGTTGTGGTTGTTGTGGTTATGGTTGTTGTGGTTATGATTGTTGTGGTTGTGGTTGTTGTGGTTATGGTTGTTGTGGTTGTGGTTGTTGTGGTTATGGTTGTTGTGGTTGTGGTTATAGTTGTTGTGGTTGTGGTTGTTGTGGTTATGGTTGTTGTGGTTGTGGTTGTGGTTGTTGTGGTTGTGGATGTTGTGGTTGTGGTTGTGGTGTTGACGTCTTGCTTGAAGCCAGCACTATAATGTTGCTGGTTGGTTGTTGTGGTTGTGGTTGTGGTTGTTGTGGTTATGGTTGTTGTGGTTGTGGTTGTGGTTGTTGTGGTTGTGGTTGTTGTGGTTGTGGTTGTGGTGTTGACGTCTTGCTTGAAGCCAGCACTATAATGTTGCTGGTTGGTTGTTGTGGTTGTGGTTGTGGTTGTGGTTGTGGTTGTTGTGGTTATGGCTGTTGTGGTTGTTGTGGTTATGGTTGTTGTGGTTGTGGTAGTTATGGTTGTGGTGTTGACGTCTTGCTTGAAGCCAGCACTATAATGTTGCTGGTTGGTTGTTGTGGTTGTGGTTGTTGTGGTTGTGGTTGTTGTGGTTGTGGTTGTTGTGGTTGTGGTGTTGACGTCTTGCTTGAAGCCAGCACTATAATGTTGCTGGTTGGTTGTTGTGGTTGTGGTTGTTGTGGTTATGGTTGTGGTTGTGGTTGTGGTTGTTGTGGTTATGGTTGTTGTAGTTATGGTTGTTGTGGTTATGGTTGTTGTGGTTATGGTTGTTGTGGTTGTGGTTGTTGTGGTTATGGTTGTTTTGGTTATGGTTGTTGTGGTTGTGGTTGTTGTGGTTATGGTTGTCGTTATGGTTGTTGTGGTTGTGGTTGTTGTGGTTGTGGTGTTGACGTCTTGCTTGAAGTCAGCACTACACCAGCAGGATCCTCCCATACCAGTCACCATCAGCACTACACCAGCAGGATCCTCCCATACCAGTCACCATCAGCACTACACCAGCAGGATCCTCCCATACCAGTCACCATCAGCACTACACAGCAGGATCCTCCCATACCAGTCACCATCAGCACTACACCAGCAGGATCCTCCCATACCAGTCACCATCAGCACTACACCAGCAGGATCCTCCCATACCAGTCACCATCAGCACTACACCAGCAGGATCCTCCATACCAGTCACCATACACAGCAGGATCCTCCCATACCAGTCACCATCAGCACTACACCAGCAGGATCCTACCATACCAGTCACCATCTTCAGGAACTCTGTTCTTTACTCTTCTCTTCTACGAGTCAACTACTAATCTCCCATAAGACCTCATTAACCTCACCAATTCCTTTACAAGCTCATGGAGACGCGGTCTGTCCACTTCTCCCTACAATGTTGACCCTGAGAAACCGAGACTACTACAACAAGGCTACTACAACAAGGCTACTACAACAAGACTACTACAACATGACTACTACAACAAGACAACTACAACAAGACTACTACAACAAGGCTACTACAACAAGACAACTACAACAAGACAACTACAACAAGACAACTACAACAAGACACTACAACAAGACAACTACAACAAGACTACTACAACAATGACTACTACAACAAGACTACTACAACAAGACTACTACAACAAGGCTACTACAACAAGACAACTACAACAAGACTACTACAACAAGACTACTACAACAAGACAACTACAACAAGACTACTACAACAAGACTACTACAACAAGACTACTACAACAAGACTACTACAACAAGACTACTACAACAAGACTACTACAACAAGGCTACTACAACAAGACACTACAACAAGACTACTACAACAAAGACTACTACAACAAGACTACTACAACAAGACTACTACAACAAGACTACTACAACAAGCTACAAACTACAACAAGACTACTACAACAAGACAACTACAACAAGACTACTACAACATGACTACTACAACAAGACTACTACAACAAGACTACTACAACAAGACAACTACAACAAGACTACTACAACAAGACTACTACAACAAGACTACTACAACAAGACTACTACAACAAGACTACTACAACAAGACTACTACAACAAGACTACTACAACAAGACTACTACAACATGACTACTACAACAAGACAACTACAACAAGACTACTACAACATGACTACTACAACAAGACTATTACAACAAGACTACTACAACAAGACAACTACAACAAGACTACTACAACATGACTACTACAACAAGACAACTACAACAAGACTACTACAACATGACTACTACAACAAGACTATTACAACAAGACTACTACAACAAGACTACTACAACAAGACTACTACAACAAGACTACTACAACAAGACTACTACAACAAGACTACTACAACAAGACTACTACAACAAGACTACTACAACATGACTACTACAACAAGACTACTACAACAAGACTACTACAACATGACTACTACAACAAGACTATTACAACAAGACTACTACAACAAGACTACTACAACATGACTACTACAACAAGACAACTACAACAAGACTACTACAACAAGACTACTACAACAAGACTACTACAACAAGACTACTACAACAGACTACTACAACAAGACTACTACAACAAGACTACTACAACATGACTACTACAACAAGACTACTACAACAAGACTACTACAACAAGACTACTACAACAAGACTACTACAACAAGACAACTACAACAAGACTACTACAACATGACTACTACAACAAGACTACTACAACAAGACTTACAACAAGACACTAACAAGACTACTACAACAAGACTACTACAACAAGACTACTACAACATGACTACTACAACAAGACTACTACCAACAAGACTACTACAACAAGACTACTACAACAAGACTACTACAACAAGACTACTACAACAAGACTACTACAACAAGACTACTACAACAAGACTACTACAACAAGACTACTACAACAAGACTACTACAACAAGCACTACAACAGCACTCAAGACTACTACAACAAGACTACTACAACAAGACTACTACAACAAGACTACTACAACAAGACTACTACAACAAGACTACTACAACAAGACTACTACAACAAGACTACTACAACAAGACTACTACAACAAGACAACTACAACAAGACTACTACAACAAGACTACTACAACAAGACTACTACAACAAGACTACTACAACAAGACTACTACAACAAGACTACTACAACAAGACTACTACAACAAGACTACTACAACAAGACTACTACAACAAGACTACTACAACAAGACAACTACAAGAGACTACTACAACAAGACTACTACAACAAGACTACTACAACAAGACTACTACAACAAGACTACTACAACAAGACTACTACAACATGACTACTAAAGCTATACAACAAGACTACTACAACAAGACTACTACAACAAGACTACTACAACAAGACTACTACAACAAGACTACTACAACAAGACTACTACAACAAGACTACTACAACATGACTACTACAACAAGACTACTACAACAAGACTACTACAACAAGACAACTACAACAAGACTACTACAACATGACTACTACAACAAGACTACTACAACAAGACTACTACAACAAGACTACTACAACAAGACTACTACAACAAGACTACTACAACAAGACTACTACAACAAGACTACTACAACAAGACTACTACAACAAGACTACTACAACAAGACTACTACAACAAGACTACTACAACAAGACTACTACAACAAGACAACTACAACAAGACTACTACAACATGACTACTACAACAAGACTACTACAACAAGACTACTACAACAAGACAACTACAACAAGACTACTACAACAAGACTACTACAACAAGACTACTACAACAAGACAACAAGACTACTACAACATGACTACTACAACAAGACTACTACAACAAGACTACTACAACAAGACTACTACAACATGACTACTACAACAAGACTACTACAACAAGACTACTACAACAAGACTACTACAACAAGACTACTACAACAACATGTCAGTTTTCTGCAAGAACCTAAGATGGTAGAAGTCTGTGGTTTTTGCTCTGCATCCTTGTAAAAAAACTGACTGTGGTAGTATGGATGCGTGGATTACTGTTTGGTGGATGAGGTCACACTGCCCAGTGTGGATGAAGTAGTGGATTTTGTGGGTAAGACAAATTTCGTCTCAAAATTAGACCTCCACAGAGGTCTAAGTTCCTTTAACAAAAAAAAACAAGAAGCTTTCTGCCTTTTAAGATTACAGGAGGACAATTATCAGTATACTGTGACCCTGCCTGGCATGAGGGACACCCTGCCTGGCATGAGGGACACCCTGCCTGGCATGAGGGACACCCTGCCTGGCATGAGGGACACCCTGCCTGGCATGAGGGACACCCTGCCTGGCATGAGGGACACCCTGCCTGGCATGAGGGACACCCTGCCTGGCATGAGGGACACCCTGCCTGGCATGAGGGACACCCTGCCTGGCATGAGGGACACCCTCCCTGGCATGAGGGACACCCGGGTCACGGTCCAGAAATTAATCCATTATGCTGATAAAGCATAGACTTACATGGAGGATTTAGTTGTGGCTTCTGATACTTGGGACAAACATATTTCCAGACTCTGAGATATCTTGGCCTGAAGAAGTCTACTGTGTAGCTGAAACGTTTCATCAATAAAGGCACCCAGATGTCATCTCTTGGAGAGACTTAGAACTTACAGTTTAACGGTAAATATGGATGCAACTCAGGAAGCCTTACCTCCATAGTTGGTAAATTTATGGAATCAATAATTGCCGAGGCAATTCGTAGCTATCTTGAAAGGCATAAATTGATTAATGAATCTCAACACGGTTTTACTAAGGGGCGTTCCTGTCTTACGAATTTACTAACTTTTTTCACTAAGGTGTTTGAGGAGGTAGATCATGGTAATGAATATGATATTGTATATATGGACTTCAGTTAGGCTTTCGATAGAGTTCCACATCAGAGACTACTGAGGAAACTTAAGGCACACGGAATAGGAGGAGAATTTTTTTCCTGGGTAGAGGCATGGTTGACAAATAGGCAACAGAGAGTTTGCATAAATGGGGAGAAATCAGAATGGGGGCACGTGTCAAGCGGTGTCCCACAGGGGTCAGTTTTGGGCCCCCTGTTGAATAAACTGATGCAGTGGTCGGAGAAGTGGCAGATGCAGTTTAATGTAGACAAATGCAAAGTTTTAAATGATGGGCAGGACAATAACCATGCCACATATAAACTGAATAATGTAGATCTTAATACTTGTGATTGCGAGAAGGATTTAGGAGTTCTGGTTAGCAGTAATCTGAAACCCAGACAACAGTGCATAAGTGTTCGCAATAAAGCTAACAGAATCCTTGGCTTCATATCAAGAAGTATAAATAATAGAAGTCCTCAGGTTGTTCTTCAACTCTATATATCTTTGGTTAGGCCTCATTTAGATTATGCTGCACAGTTCTGGTCACCGTATTACAGAATGGATATAAATGCACTGGAAAACGTACAGAGGAGGATGACTAAGTTGATCCCATGTATCAGAAATCTTCCCTATGAAGATAGACTGAGGGCCCTGAATCTGCACTCTCTAGAAAGGGGTAGAATTAGGGGGGATATGATTGAGGTGTATAAATGGAAAACAGGAATAAATAAAGGGGATGTAAATAGCGTGCTGAAAATATCCAGCCAAGACAGGACTCGCAGCAATGGTTTCAAGTTGGAAAAGTTCAGATTCAGGAAGGTTATAGGAAAGCACTGGTTTGGTAATAGAGTTGTGGATGAGTGGAACAAACTCCCGAGTACCGTCATAGATGCTAAGACGTTGTGTAGTTTTAAAAATAGGTTAGATAAATACATGAGTGGGTGTGGGTGGGTGTGAGTTGGACCTGACTAGCTTGTGCTACTAGGTCAGATTCCGTACTAATTCCTTAAGTGGAAGTGACCTGACTACCTGGAGCTTACCTGGAGAAGGTTAGCTCCAGGTGGTCAGGTCTAAGCCGGTGAGTGATGGGCCTGCCTCGCATGGGTCAGTAGGCCTGCTGCAGTGTTCCTTTTTTCTTATGTTCTTAAGTGTGGTATCCAGATCTTCCAATATTTTGCCTCTTCAGAATTATTCACTTCCACAAGTTAAGAATCCCTGCAGAGGTTAATAGGGATGACAGGATTTTATGGTAAGTTCTATAAAAAGTTGTCTGATATCGTGGTCACCTTAACCTCCCTTACCAACCCGAGGAAGAAGTTTAATTGGTCACCAGGAAGCTTTTATTGAAATTAAGTACCTGCTGAGCACAGTACCTGCTGAGCACAGTACCTGCTGAGCACAGCACCTGCTGAGCACAGTACCTGCTGAGCACAGTACCTGCTGAGCACAGTACCTGCTGAGCACAGCTCGCACGTTGCTGTCTCCACACTGCACAAAACGTTTTCTTGTTTACATGTGGATGTGGATGCGTGTGAGGCGGGAGTTATTGTAGTGTTGCTTCAAGTTCTGGTGAAGTGAGCGAGACCTTCACCACTCGTCAGTAAAACTGAAGCCACAACAACACGTCTACTACACTGTAGCGGCCGTGACTCTGATTGTAACATTATGAGGTTTACAACAAATCGCTCTCACTGGTTAGGCGTGACCTGATTGTAACATTTGAACAACACACTCTCTAAACACTGTTGAGGCTGCTTGACTTGATTGTCTTTGGGTTTGTTGTCCTGGTGTGCGTGTCTGATTGTCATTATGAGTGTTTGTTACCATGTCTACTACCTGTAGGCTGTGTTGTACTATGGTGTTTATGATCGTCTCTGTGTTCGGTTGTCTCCTCACAACTGTTGCCCTACTCTGCTTGGAATGTTGTGTTGTCTGCTTGGTGTTGGTTGTCTGCTTGGTGTTGTGTTGTCTGCTTGGTGTTGCGTTGTCTGCTTGGTGTTGTGTTGTCGCTTGGTGTTGTGTTGTCTGCTTGTGTTGCTTGTCTGCTTGGTGTTGCTTGTCTGCTTGGTGTTGTCTTGTCTGCTTGTGTTTGTCTGCTTGGTGTTGTCTTGTCTGCTTGGTGTTGTCTTGTCTGCTTGGTGTTGTGTTGTCTGCTTGTTGTCTTGTCTGCTTGGTGTTGTGTTGTCTGCTTGGTGTTGTGTTGTCTGCTTGGTGTTGTCTTGTCTGCTTGGTGTTGTGTTGTCTGCTTGGTGTTGTGTTGTCTGCTTGGTGTTGTGTTGTCTGCTTGGTGTTGTCTTGTCTGCTTGGTGTTGTGTTGTCTGCTTGGTGTTGTCTTGTCTGCTTGGTGTTGTGTTGTCTGCTTGGTGTTGTGTTGTCTGCTTGGTGTTGTCTTGTCTGCTTGGTGTTGTGTTGTCTGCTTGGTGTTGTCTTGTCTGCTTGGTGTTGTGTTGCTTGTGTGTCTGTCTGTGGTGTTGTGTTGTCTGCTTGGTGTTGTGTTGTCTGCTTGGTGTTGTCTTGTCTGCTTGGTGTTGTGTTGTCTGCTTGGTGTTGTGTTGTCTGCTTGGTGTTGTCTTGTCTGCTTGGTGTTGTGTTGTCTGCTTGGTGTTGTGTTGTCTGCTTGGTGTTGTCTTGTCTGCTTGTGTTGTGTTGTCTGCTTGGTGTTGTGTTGTCTGCTTGGTGTTGTCTTGTCTGCTTGGTGTTGTCTTGTCTGCTTGGTGTTGTGTTGTCTGCTTGGTGTTGTCTTGTCTGCTTGGTGTTGTCGTTGACTGCTTGGTGTTGTGTTGTCTGCTTGGTGTTGTCTTGTCTGCTTGGTGTTGTGTTGTCTGCTTGGTGTTGTGTTGTCTGCTTGGTGTTGTGTTGTCTGCTTGGTGTTGTCTTGTCTGCTTGGTGTTGTGTTGTCTGCTTGGTGTTGTCTTGTCTGCTTGGTGTTGTGTTGTCTGCTTGGTGTTGTGTTGTCTGCTTGGTGTTGTTTGTCTGCTTGGTGTTGTGTTGTCTGCTTGGTGTTGTGTTGTCTGCTTGGTGTTGTGTCTGCTGGTGTCTGTCTTTGGTGTTGTGTTGTCTGCTTGGTGTTGTGTTGTCTGCTTGGTGTTGTTTGTCTGCTTGGTGTTGTGTTGTCTGCTTGGTGTTGTGTTGTCTGCTTGGTGTTGTGTTGTCTGCTTGGTGTTGTCTTGTCTGCTTGGTGTTGTGTTGTCTGGTTGTGTGTGTGTCTTGTCTGCTTGGTGTTGTGTTGTCTGCTTGGTGTTGTCGTTGTCTGCTTGGTGTTGTCTTGTCTGCTTGGTGTTGTGTTGTCTGGCTTTCTGGGTGTTGTCTTGTCTGCTTGGTGTTGTCTTGTCTGCTTGGTGTTGTGTTGTCTGCTTGGTGTTGTCTTGTCTGCTTGGTGTTGTGTTGTCTGCTTGGTGTTGTCTTGTCTGCTTGGTGTTGTGTTGTCTGCTTGGTGTTGTGTTGTCTGCTTGGTGTTGTCTTGTCTGCTTGGTGTTGTGCTTGTCTGCTTGGTGTTGTTTGTCTGCTTGGTGTTGTGTTGTCTGCTTGGTGTTGTCTTGTCTGCTTGGTGTTGTGTTGTCTGCTTGGTGTTGTGTTGTCTGCTTGGTGTTGTGTTGTCTGCTTGGTGTTGTGTTGTCTGCTTGGTGTTGTCTTGTCTGCTTGGTGTTGTGTTGTCTGGGTTTGTTTTCTGCTGTGTTGTCTTGTCTGCTTGGTGTTGTCTTGTCTGCTTGGTGTTGTGTTGTCTGCTTGGTGTTGTGTTGTCTGCTTGGTGTTGTCTTGTCTGCTTGGTGTTGTGTTGTCTGCTTGGTGTTGTGTTGTCTGCTTGGTGTTGTGTTGTCTGCTTGGTGTTGTGTTGTCTGCTTGGTGTTGTCTTGTCTGCTTGGTGTTGTCTTGTCTGCTTGGTGTTGTGTTGTCTGCTTGGTGTTGTGTTGTCTGCTTGGTGTTGTGTTGTCTGCTTGGTGTTGTCTTGTCTGCTTGGTGTTGTCTTGTCTGCTTGGTGTTGTGTTGTCTGCTTGGTGTTGTGTTGTCTGCTTGGTGTTGTGTTGTCTGCTTGGTGTTGTGTTGTCTGCTTGGTGTTGTTTGTCTGCTTGGTGTTGTCTTGTCTGCTTGGTGTTGTGTTGTCTGCTTGGTGTTGTGTTGTCTGCTTGGTGTTGTGTTGTCTGCTTGGTGTTGTGTTGTCTGCTTGGTGTTGTGTTGTCTGCTTGGTGTTGTGTTGTCTGCTTGGTGTTGCGTTGTCTGCTTGGTGTTGTTTGTCTGCTTGGTGTTGTGTTGTCTGCTTGGTGTTGTGTTGTCTGCTTGGTGTTGTGTTGTCTGCTTGGTGTTGTGTTGTCTGCTTGGTGTTGTGTTGTCTGCTTGGTGTTGTGTTGTCTGCTTGGTGTTGTCTTGTCTGCTTGGTGTTGTGTTGTCTGCTTGGTGTTGTGTTGTCTGCTTGGTGTTGTGTTGTCTGCTTGGTGTTGTGTTGTCTGCTTGGTGTTGTGTTGTCTGCTTGGTGTTGTCTTGTCTGCTTGGTGTTGTGTTGTCTGCTTGGTGTTGTGTTGTCTGCTTGGTGTTGTGTTGTCTGCTTGGTGTTGTGTTGTCTGCTTGGTGTTGTGTTGTCTGCTTGGTGTTGTCTTGTCTGCTTGGTGTTGTGTTGTCTGCTTGGTGTTGTGTTGTCTGCTTGGTGTTGGTTGTCTGCTTGGTGTTGTTTGTCTGCTTGGTGTTGTCTTGTCTGCTTGGTGTTGTCTTGTCTGCTTGGTGTTGTGTTGTCTGCTTGGTGTTGTCTTGTCTGCTTGGTGTTGTGTTGTCTGCTTGGTGTTGTGTTGTCTGCTTGGTGTTGTGTTGTCTGCTTGGTGTTGTCTTGTCTTGCTTGGTGTTGTGTTGTCTGCTTGGTGTTGTGTTGTCTGCTTGGTGTTGTGTTGTCTGCTTGGTGTTGTGTTGTCTGCTTGGTGTTGTGTTGTCTGCTTGGTGTTGTCTTGTCTGCTTGGTGTTGTGTTGTCTGCTTGGTGTTGTGTTGTCTGCTTGGTGTTGTGTTGTCTGCTTGGTGTTGTCTTGTCTGCTTGGTGTTGTCTTGTCTGCTTGGTGTTGTGTTGTCTGCTTGGTGTTGTGTTGTCTGCTTGGTGTTGTGTTGTCTGCTTGGTGTTGTGTTGTCTGCTTGGTGTTGTCTTGTCTGCTTGGTGTTGTCTTGTCTGCTTGGTGTTGTCTTGTCTGCTTGGTGTTGTCTTGTCTGCTTGGTGTTGTGTTGTCTGCTTGGTGTTGCGTTGTCTGCTTGGTGTTGTGTTGTCTGCTTGGTGTTGCGTTGTCTGCTTGGTGTTGCGTTGTCTGCTTGGTGTTGACACTACAACCTTGATGGTGGACTCACTATCCAGAGAGTCTTAGATACCACCTTATGTGTGTGTGTGTGTACTCACCTATTTGTGGTTGCAGGGGTCGAGACTCAGCTCCTGGCCCCGCCTCTTCACTGACCGTTACTGGGTCCTCCCTCTCCCTGCTCTATGAGCTTTATCATACCTCGTCTTAAAACTATGTATGGTTTCTGTCTCCACTACATCACTTGCTAGACTATTAAACTTCCTGACAACTCTGTGGCTGAAGAAATACTTCCTAACATCCCTTTGACTCATCTGAGTCTTCAACTTCCAATTGTGACCCCTTGTTTCTGTGTCCCCTCTCTGGAACATCTTGTCTCTGTCCACCTTATCTATTCCTCGCAGTATGTTGTATGTCGTTATCATGTCTTCCCTGACCCTCCTGTACTCCAGTATCGTCAGGCCGATTTCCCTTAACCTTTCTTCTTAGGACATTCCCTTAGCTCTGGAATCAGCCTTGTTGCAAACCTTTGCACTTTCTCTAATTTATTGACGTGCTTGACCAGGTGTGGGTTCCAAACTGGTGCTGCATACTCCAATATGGGCCTGACGTACACGATGTACAGTGTCTTGAACGATTCCTTACTGAGGTATCGGAACGCTATTCTCAGGTTTGCTAGGCGCCAATATGCTGCAGCAGTTATCTGGTTGATGTGTGCTTCCGGAGACGTGCTCGGTGTTATACTCACCCCAAGATCTTTCTCCTTGAGTTAGGTTTGCAGTCTTTGGCCACCTGGCCTATACTCTGTCTGCGGTCTTCTTTGCCCTTCCCCGATCTTCATGACTTTGCATTTGGCAGGGTTAAATTCGAGTAGCCAGTTGCTGGACCCGGTGTCCAGCCTGTCCAGGTCTCTTTGTAGTCCTGCCTGATCCACATCTGATTTAATTCTCCTCATTAACTTCACATCGTCTACAAACAGAGACACTTCTGAGTCTATCCCTTCCGTCATGTCTTTCACATTTACCAAGAATAGCACTGGTCCTAGGACTGACCCCTGTGGGACCCCGCTCGTCACAGGCGTCTACTGTGATAACTCATCACGTACCATGACTTGCTGTTGCCTCACTGTCATGTATTCTCTGATCCATTGCAGTGCCCTTCCTGTTATACGTGCCTGATCCTCTAGATTCTGCACTAATCTCTTGCGAGGATCTGTGTCGAAGGCCTTCTTGCAGTCCAAAAAAATGCAATCAACCCACCTTGTCATAAAACTCCGTGCTGGTTGTCGTTTATAATCTTGTTCCGTTCCAGGTGCTCCACCACTCTCCTGATAATCTTCTCCATGACTTTGCACACTATACACGTCAGTGACACTGGTCTATAGTTTAGTGCCTCGTGTCTGTCTCCTTCTTAAAGATGGGAACTACATTTGCCATCTTCCATACCTCAGGTAGTTGCCCAGTTTCAATAGATGTGTTGAAGATTGTTGTTAGTGGCACACACAGTATCTCTGCTCCCTCTCTAAGGACCCAAGGAGAGATGTTGTCCTGTCCCACCACCTTTAAGGTATCAAGTCCACATAACAGCTTCTTCACCTCCTCCTCGGTTGTGTGTATTTCATCCAGCACTTGTTGGTATATCTCATGTTGGTGTATCCCCCTGTTTTGTCTTCCCAGTGTCCCTTCTGTCTCCACTGTAAATACTTCCTTAAATATCGTGTTGAGCTCCTCACATACTTCTTGGTCGTTTCTTGTGAACTCCCCACCTCCCCTGTGTGTGTGTGTGTGTGTGTGTGTGTGTGTATGTGTGTGTGTATGTGTGTGTGTGTGTGTGTGTGTGTGTGTGTGTGTGTGTGTGTGTGTGTGTGTGCATCTAAAATATGAGTTTTAGTGTAACAGACAGCTTTAGTTCTTTTCTCGTCCTTATTATAAGATTTATGATAAAATAACATATAAAGTAATCAAAAAGGTTCTTTTAGTGAGGCAGACATTACTTCTGTCCACAAGTGTCTGGCACCGTCGTCAGCACTGGCACCGTCGTCAGCACTGGCACCGTCGTCAGCACCACTGTCTCACTCTGAGGCAACTGTTTTTAAGTGTGCCTGAGCACTGCCAGCTGGGGCTGGATGATGTCAGGGGACAGGTGCTCCTATTAGTTAGTTTTAGTGTCATGGTGACAGGCTGGCCATTAGAGAGATGCTTTACACAGCCATGACAATGATCCGGGGGTTGGGGTATGCTCTGCTCTGTTACACCCACTGTTGTATAGCAATTCTGGGGTCCCACTGTTGTGTAGCACTTCTGGGGCCCCACTGTTGTATAGCAGTTCTGGAAACCCACTGTTGTATAGCACTTCTGGGGCCCCACTGTTGTATAGCAGTTCTGGGGTCCCACTGTTGTATAGCACTTCTGGGGCCCCACTGTTGTATAGCACTTCTGGGGCCCCACTGCCTGGCTGGTAGGCAGACACTGCCTGGCTGGTAGGCAGACACTGCCTGGCTGGTAGGCAGACACTGCCTGGCTGGTAGGCAGACACTGCCTGGCTGGTAGGCAGACACTGCCTGGCTGGTAGGCAGACACTGCCTGGCTGGTAGACAGACACTGCCTGGCTGGTAGGCAGACACTGCCTGGCTGGTAGGCAGACACTGCCTGTCTGGTAGGCAGACACTGCCTGGCTGGTAGGCCGACACTGCCTGGCTGGTAGGCAGACACTGCCTGGCTGGTAGGCAGACACTGCCTGGCTGGTAGACAGACACTGCCTGGCTGGTAGGCAGACACTGCCTGGCTGGTAGACAGACACTGCCTGGCTGGTAGGCAGACACTGCCTGGCTGGTAGGCAGACACTGCCTGTCTGGTAGGCAGACACTGCCTGGCTGGTAGGCCGACACTGCCTGGCTGGTAGGCAGACACTGCCTGGCTGGTAGGCGACACTGCCTGGCTGGTAGGCAGACACTGCCTGGCTGGTAGGCAGACACTGCCTGGCTGGTAGACAGACACTGCCTGGCTGGTAGGCAGACACTGCCTGGCTGGTAGACAGACACTGCCTGGCTGGTAGGCAGACACTGCCTGGCTGGTAGGCAGACACTGCCTGGCTGGTAGGCAGACACTCGTTGCTTTGATTAGCTCTTCCTTGTATGATTACATATTCTGTTAATCTGTTAACAATGTTAAACACTGAACGTAAGTAGCACCACCACAAGCACCACCACCACAAGCACCAGCACCAGCACCCCACCCCCACCACCCACTCCACCACCCTCACCACCACCCCACCCACCCCACCACACCACCACCCCCACCACCCACACCCCACCACCACCACCACCGCCACCACACCACGCCACTACCACCACCACTACCACCACCACCACCGCCACCACCCTACCACCACCACCACTACCACACACCACTACCACCACCACCACCACCCTACCACCACACCACCACACCACTACCACCACCACTACCACCACCACTCCACCACCACTACCACAAACACCCTACCACCACCACCTACCACCACACACCCTCACCACCACCACTACCACCACCACTACCACCACCACCACCACTACCACCACCACCACCACCACCACCACCACCACACCACCACCACCACACCACCACACCACCACCACCACCACACCACCACCACCACACCACCACTACCACCACCACCACTGCAAACACCACTAACCAGCTCAGACACCACACACCACTACCACACCATACCACCACCACCACTACACACACCACACACACACACACACCACAACACACACACTCCTACACCACACACACACACACACCACACACATCACACACCATGAAAGAATAAAGGAGACATCCCCAACATAATAGCACTCACAGAAACAAACTCACCAGGATGATAACAGATGCAATCTTTCCACCCGGATATCAAATCCTCAGGAAAGATAGAGGGAGCAGAGGGGAGGAGGAGTTGCACTGCTCATTAAGAACAGGTGGGGATTTGAGGAAGTGGAAGGAATGGATGGAATGGGTGAAAGGGACTACATAGTAGGAACAATTCAGTCTGAGGGCCATAAGGTGGTAATTGCTGTAATGTACAACCCGCCACAGAACTGCAGGAGGCCAAGAGAAGAATATGACGAGAGCAACAGAGCAATGGTAGACACACTAGCCGAGGTAGCCAGAAGAGCCCACATGGGGAGAGCAAAGTTACTAGTTATGGGTGATTTCAATCACAAAGAGATTGATTGGGAAAACCTAGAGCCCCATGGAGGTCCTGAATCATGGAGAGCCAAGATATGGATGTGGTACTGGAAAACCTCATGCATCAACATGTTAGAGACACTACCAGAGAGAGAGGTGGGGATGATCCAGCAAGACTGGACCTAGTATTCACCTTGAGTAGTTCGGACATCGAGGATATCACGTATGAAAGGCCCCTTGGAGCTAGTGATCATTTGGTTCTGTGTTTTGATTATATAGTTGAGCTACAAGTGGAGAGAGGAGCAGGAATAAGAAGGGAGAAACGAAACTACAAAAGGGGGGACTACACAGGCATGAGGAACTTCCTACAAGACGTTCAGTGGGAGAGAGAATTGGCAGGAAAACCAGTAAAAGAAATGATGGAATATGTGACAACCAAATGCAAAGAGGCAGAGGAGAGGTTTGTCCCCAAGGGAAACAGAAGTAACGGGAAGACCAGAACGAGTCCTTGGTTCACCCAGAGGTGTAGGGAGGCAAAAACTAAGTGTAATAGAGAATGGAAAATGTACAGAAGACAAAGGACCCAGGAAAATAAAGAGATTAGCCGAAGAGCCAGAAACGAATATGCACAGGTAAGAAGGGAGGCTCAGCGACAATATGAAAATGATATAGCATCAAAAGTCAAGTCTGACCAGAAGCTGTTGTAGAGCCACATCAGGAGGAAAACAACAGTCAAGGACCAGGTAATCAGGCTGAGGAAGGAAGGTGGGGAGTTCACAAGAAACGACCAAGAGGTATGTGAGGAGCTCAACATGAGATTTAAAGAAGTATTTACAGAGGAGACAGGAAGGACTCCAGGAATTCAGAATAGGGAGATATACCAACAAGTGCTGGATGAAATACACACAACCGAGGAGGAGGTGAAGAAGCTGTGTGAGGGAAAAGTCCATAGATAGGAGTGATGAAAGTGTGAAGGTATGTAGAGTGATGGTTGAGCGGTAGTTTGCTTGTTAAGGTGGGGTGAGTGTCTCGCTGCTGCTATACCCCCCTTTTTCACCCGGTGAGAGGTGTAATGCTGGGCTTCGGATGCCGGTTGAGATCACTTGACTGACCTCGCTCGATCCCACTGTAAGTACTTCACGTATCTTCATTATTATATGTGTAAGAGCTTCACTCTAATTATTTTTGGAGCTTCACTCTAATTATTGAGCTCACTCATGTTAAGAACTTTCACTTCTGCTATGTCCTGCCTTGGTTTGGTAGAGTAAATTATTACAGTTCGCCATTTCTTTTAAAGGCCTTATGCCTACTATGTAAATTAATGCTAGAGTGGTGAGTAATTATTGTGGTTTCCTTCACAGTCCTCTGTGTCCGCCCGGATCATCGGATTCAAGGCTGAGTGGGGGGGGAGGCCGGTGTACTCAACAATTGAGAAACAGAGCAACTAACTCCACTCCTGCACTACCACCAGTAGTACCTCGGGACACACTGAAAGAACATCAGGCAACTGGACGTCACTAGGGGACAACTTTCAACTGAGTCCCTGACATCATCTGTGACATTGTAACAGTTTGGAAGACTGTTGGATTTGTGGAAAAAATCGAGGCAACAACAACAACAACACCACCACGAGGATTCATTGCTTCAGTGATTAGACCACAGCTGTAAATATTTAGCTTTGTATCTTTTTGTTTTCATTTTTCATTTTTCTTTAATATAGGATTATTATAATCATATTTAAGTATTTATTATTTAATTTTCATTATTAAAATAAAGTGTTTATTTTTCTTGTTATTAGTCTTTTTCTATTATACTTTTCCTGAGAAGATCGGCGACAACCTTCACAAGCTGCTATGTGAACTCGATACCTCAAAAGTGGTGGGACCGGACAACATTTCTCCGTGGGTCCTTAGAGAGGGAGCAGAGATGTTAAGTGTGCCACTAACAAAAATCTTCAGCACTTCCATTGAAACTGGGCAACTACCTGAGGCGTGGAAGATGGCAAATGTAGTCCCAATTTTTAAGAAAGGAGACAGACACGAGGCATTAAACTACAGACCTGTGTCACTGACGTGTATAGTATGCAAAGTCATGGAGAAGATCATCAGGAGGAGAGTGGTGGAGCACCTAGAAAGACACAAGCTTATAAACGACAACCAGCACGGTTTCAGGGAAGGAAAATCCTGTGTCACAAACCTACTGGAGTTTTATGACAAGGTAACAGAAGTAAGACACGAGAGAGAGGGGTGGATAGACTG
>WNWK01003866.1:47500-57500 GCA_009830355.1 Cherax destructor
CCTCACCTTGTCTCACCTTGCCTCACCATACCTCACCTTGTCTCACCATACCTCACCTTGTCTCACCATACCTCACCTTGTCTCACCATACCTCACCTTGCCTCACCTTACCTCAGCTTGCCTCAGCTTGCCTCACCTTACCTCAGCTTGTCTCAGCTTACCTCAGCTTGCCTCAGCTTACCTCAGCTTGCTTCAGCTTGCCTCAGCTTACCTCAGCTTGCCTCAGCTTGCCTCAGCTTGCCTCAGCTTGCCTCACCTTACCTCACCTTGCCTCACCTTGCCTTACCTTGCTTCACCTTGCCTTACCTTGCTTCACCTTACCTCAGCTTGCCTCAGCTTGCCTCACCTACCTCACCATACCTCACCTTGCCTCAGCTTGCCTCAGCTTGCCTCAGCTTGCCTCACCTTACCTTACCTTGCCTCAGCTTGCCTCACCTTACCTCACCTTGCCTCACCTTACCTCACCTTGCCTCACCTTGCTTCACCTTGCCTCACCTTACCTCACCTTGCCTCAGCTTGCCTCACCTTACCTCACCTTGCCTCACCTTGCTTCACCTTGCCTCACCTTACCTCATCTTGCCTCAGCTTGCCTCACCTTACCTCACCTTACCTCACCTTGCCTCACCTTACCTCACCTTGCCTCAGTTTGCCTCACCATACCTCACCTTACTTCACCTTGCCTCACCTTACCTCACCTTGCCTCAGCTTGTTCACCATACCTCACCTTACCTCACCTTGCCTCACTCTACCTCACCTTTTCTCAGCTTGCCTCACTCTTACCTCACCTTGCTCACCTTACCTCACCTTACCTTCACCTTGCCTCATCCTTACCTCACCTTACCTCACCTTGCCTTCAGCTTGCCTCACCTTACCTCACCTTTACCTCACCTTCAGCCTCACCTTACCTCACCTTACTTCTCACCTTGCCTCAGCTTGCCTCACTTACCTCACCTTACCTCACCTTACCTCACCTTGCTTCACCTTGCCTCAGCTTGCCTCATTTTACCTCACCTTCCCTCACCTTACCTCACCTTGCCTCAGCTTGCCTCACCATACCTCACCTTGCCTCACCTTACCTCACCTTGCATCAGCTTGCCTCACCTTACCTCACCTTGCCTCACCTTACCTCACCTTACCTCACCTTGCCTCACCTTGCTTCACCTTGCCTCATTTTACCTCACCTTGCCTCAGCTTGCCTCACCTTACCTCACCTTGCCTCAGCTTGCCTCACCTTACCTCACCTTGCCTCAGCTTGCCTCACCTTACCTCACCTTGCCTCACCTTACCTCACCTTGCCTCACCTTGCTTCACCTTGCTTCACCTTACCTCACCTTGCTTCACCTTACCTCACCTTGCTTCACCTTACCTCACCTTACCTCACCTTGCTTCACCTTGCCTCACCTTACCTCACCTTGCCTCACCTTGATTCACCTTGCCTCACCTTACCTCACCTTGCCTCAGCTTGCCTCACCTTACCTCACCTTGCTTCAGCTTGCCTCATCTTACCTCACCTTGCCTCACCTTACCTCACCTTGCTTCACCTTGCCTCACCTTACCTCATCTTGCCTCACCTTACCTCAATTTACCTTACCTTGCCTCAGCTTGAATCACCTTACCTCAACTTGCCTCACCTTACCTCACCTTGTCTCACCTTGCCTCACCTTGCCTCACCTTACCTCACCTTGCTTCACCTTACCTCACCTTGTCTCACCTTGCTTCACCTTGCCTCACCTTGCTTCACCTTGCTTCACTTTGCCTCACTTTGCCTCACATTGCCTTCTTGCCTCACCTTGCCTCTCCTTACCTTCACCTTGCTTCACCTTACTCACCTTGCTTCACCTTGCCTCACCTTACTTCACCTTGCTTCACCTTACCTCACCTTGCTTCACCTTACCTCACCTTGCATCACCTTGCCTCACCTTGCCTCACCTTACCTCACCTTGCTTCACCTTACCTCACCTTGCCTCTCCTTACCTCACCTTACCTCACCTTGCCTCACCTTGCCTCACCTTGCCTCACCTTGCGTCACCTTGCCTCACCTTGCTTCACCTTGCCTCACCTTGCTTCACCTTGCCTCACCTTGCTTCACCTTGCCTCACCTTACTTCACCTTGCCTCACCTTACCTCTCCTTGCTTCACCTTACCTCGCCTTGCCTCACCTTACTTCACCTTGCCTCACCTTGCCTCACCTTACTTCACCTTGCCTCACCTTGCCTCACCTTGCTTCACCTTGCCTCACCTTACTTCACCTTGCCTCACCTTACTTCACCTTGCCTCACCTTGCCTCACCTTGCTTCACCTTGCCTCACCTTGCCTCACCTTGCCTCACCTTGCTTCACCTTGCCTCACCTTGCCTATCCTTGCCTCACCTTGCCTCACCTTGCCTCACCTTGCTTCACTTTGCTTCACCTTTCTTCACCTTGCTTCACCTTGCCTCACCTTGCCCCACCTTGCTTCACCTTGCCTCACCTTGCCTCTCCTTGCCTCAGCTTGCCTCACCTTATCTCACCTTGCCTCACCTTGCTTCACCTTGCTTCACCTTGCTTCACCTTGCTTCACGTTGCCTCACCTTGCCTCACCTTACCTCACCTTGCCTCACCTTGCTTCACCTTGCTTCACCTTGCTTCACCTTGCCTCACCTTGCTTCACCTTCGACATTTAAACTCAAAATTTAAATGCAAAAAAGTTTTAATAAATTCTGCTGACACCAAAGATCAGGTCTCCAGGTCCCCAAGTCCCAAGCCTCCAGGTTCCCAGGTCTCAGGTTTCCAGGTCCCCAGGTCTCCAGGTCCTTAGGTCCCCAGGCCTCCAGGTTCCCATGTCTATAGGTTTCCAGGTCCCCAGGTCTCCAGGTTCCCAGGTCCCCAGGCCTCCAGCTTCACAGGTCCCCAGGTTTCTAGGTTTCCAGGTCCCCAGGTCTTCAGGTTCCTGGGTCCCCATGTCTCCAGGTCTACAGGTCCCAAGGTCTCCAGGTTCAAAGATCCCCAGGTCTTCATGTCTCCAGGTCCCTAAGTCTCAAGGTCCCCAGGTCTCCAGGTTCCTAGGTCCCCATGTCTCCAGGTTCCCAGGTCTTCACGTTCCCAGATCCCAAGGTCTCAAGGTTCCCAGGTCTCCAGATCCCCAGGTCTCCAGATCCCCAGGTCTCCAGGTTCCAATGTCCCCAGGTCTCCATGTCTAGAGGTCCCCACGTCTCCAGGTTTCCAGGTCCCCAGGTCTCCATGTATCCAGTTCTCCAGGTTCCCAGGTGCCCAGGTCTTCAGATTCCCAGGTCTCCAGGTTCCCAGATCTCCATGTCTCCAGGTCCCCAGGTCTCCAGGTTCCTAAGTCCCCAGATCTCCATGTCTCCAGGTCACCAGGTCTCAAGGACTCCAGGTTTCCGTGTCCACAGGTCCCCAGGTCTCTAGGACCCCAAGTCTCCAAGTTCCCAAAGGTCTCCATATCTCCAGGTTACTGGGTCTCCAGGTCCCCATTTCTCCAGGTTCCCGGGTCCCCAGGTGTCCATGTTTCCAGGTCTTCAGGTTCTCAGGTCTCCAAGCCTTCATTTCTCTAGGTCCCCAGGTCTTCAGGTCTCTAGGCTTTCAGGTTACCAGGTTTTCAGGTCCCTAGGTCTTCAGGTCACCAGGTTCCCAGGTCTCCAGGCCTCCAGCTTCCCAGGTCTCCAGGTTTCCAGGTTCCTGGGTCCCCATGTCTCCAGGTCCTAAGGTCCCCAGGTCTTCATGTCTCCAGGTCCCTAGGTCTCAAGGTCCCCAGGTTTCAAGGTCCCCAGGTCTTGAGGTTCCTAGGTCCCCATGTCTCCAGGTCCCAAGGTCTCCATGTTCCCAGATCCCTAGGTCTCAAGGTTCCCAGGTCTCCAGATCCCCAGGTCTCCAGGTTCCAAGGTCCCCAGGTCTCCATGTCTAGAGGTCCCCACGTCTTCAGGTTCCCAAGTCTCTAGGTCCCCAGGTTTCCAGGTCCCCAGGTCTCCATGTCCCCAGGTCTCCCTGTCCCCAGGTTTCCAGGTCCCCAGGTGTCCATGTTTCCAGGTCTCCAGGTTCCCAGGTCTCCAAGCCTTCATTTCTCTAGGTCCCCAGGTCTTCAGGTCTCTAGGCTTTCAGGTCACCAGGTTTTCAGGTCCCTAGGTCTTCAGGTCACCAGGTCCCCAGCTTCCCAGGTCTCCAGGTTCCGGGGTCCCCATGTCTCCAGGTCCCAAGGTCTCCAGATTCAAAGGTCCCCAGGTCTTTATGTCTCCAGGTCCATAGGTCCCCAGGTTTCAAGGTCCCCAGGTCTTGAGGTTCCTAGGTCCCCATGTCTCCAGGTCCCAAGGTCTCCAGGTCCCCAGGTCTTCATGTTCCCAGATCCCTAGGTCTCAAGGTTCCCAGGTCTCCAGATCCCCAGGTCTCCATATCTCCAGATCCCCAGGTCTCCAGGTCTCTAGGTCCCCAGGTTCCCAGGTCCAAAGGTCTCCATGTCCCCAGGTCTCCCTGTCCCCAGGTTTCCAGGTCCCCAAGTCTCCATGTTCCCAGGTCTTCAGATTCCCAGGTCCCCAGATCTCCATGTCTCTAGGTCCTTAGGTTCCTAAGTGCCCAGCTCCCCAGATCTCCATGTCACCAGGTCTCAAGGACTCCAGGTTTCCATGTCCACAAGTCCCCAGGTCTCTAGGACCCCAAGTCTCCAAGGTCTCCATATCTCCAGGTTTCCAGGTCTCCATGTCCCCATTTCTCCAGGTTCCCGCCGGATCCCCAGGTGTCCATGTTTCCAGGTCTCCAGGTCACAGGTCCCCAGGTCTCCAAACCTTCATTTCTCGAGGTCCCCAGGTCTTCAGGTCTCTAGGCTTTCAGGTCACCAGGTTTTCAGGTCCCTAGGTCTTCAGGTCACCAGGTCCCCAGGCCTCCAGGTTCCCAGGTTCCAGGTCTCCAAGCCTTCATCTCTCTAGGTCCCCAGGTCTTCAGGTCTCTAGGCTTTCAGGTCACCAGGTTTTCAGGTCCCTAGGTCTTCAGGTCACCAGGTCTTCAGATCTTCAGGTCACCAGGTCTTCAGGAACGATTAAGAAACTTTACCATAATTCCGAGTGGTTCCTGGTTCCCAAATTGTGAAAGTTTACAACGAGGTTGTAGTGTGATGCTGCCTACCACAACTACCACCACTACCACCACAACTACCACCACTACCACTACCACCACAACTACCACCACTACCACTACCACCACAACTACCACCACTACCACTACCACCACAACTACCACCACTACCACTACCACCACAACTACCACCACTACCACTACCACCACAACTACCACTACCACTACAACTACCACCACTACTACCACCACAACTACCATCACTACCACCACAACTACCACCACAACTACAACCACCACAACTATCACCACTGCCACCACCACCACTACCACCACCATAACTACCATCACCACAACTACCATAACTACCACGACAACTACCATCACTACCACCACCACTAACACCACAACTACCACCACCACCACAACTACCACCACTGTTACAAAATGACACGATATCTATTAGTAATAGACATCTCCAGTGAACACTAGAAAGGATGCCCTTTTAGCATCCAGCCTGTTACTGGGCTTTTGCAACAAAGTCAGTATCCTGGTCCAGTTATCCAACATATTCAATAGTCTCCATGAGGATTACAACCGGTAGGGTACTAACCAAACAAATATAATTAAAAGGTTTATTAACACCAGTTATAATACACCAGTTTATACTACACCAGGTATACTACACCAAGTATTCTACACCAGTTATACTACACCAGTTATAATACACCAGTTTATACTACACCAGAGAGTGTACACACTCACTTGAAGTTTACACTGGATAAGTAGTAACTGCAATATTCACCTGTCTTGTGTGTTAATGAGAAAAAAAACAGCAATCCTGATGTAAAACATTTAATAGGATTCAGTTTGAGAGCGATGTGAGAGGACTGTCGCAGCTCCCAGGACTTCCTCTCTCACAACCTACAGATCTCAATTATTAATGGACATTGATCAACCTACAGCGGACGGATTATACGATATATCACTAAGATTTTTGTAGGAATTTGCTGAAGAACTTAAAGTACATGGTAGTGTAGGCACCCACACGAATGATCAATTTCTAGGGCTTTTTTTTTTTTTTAGCCTTTCAAAGTAAATAAATGTACCTATGATCAGGATGTTCATTAAGTAATGCATTAGGAGGTTAATTAGGAGGTTAGCTCCTACACTGCTCTCATATACCATAAGACTGTGCTGAGGGCACATATATCTAAATGACTCTGAAGTACCATCAGGTACAATGTCAGTAAGTACAATAACAGTTATATGTAAATAAGAATATATGTGTGTATGAGTGATCTCCAGGTAACTCTAAGACTAGACTCAACCAGTGTCCGACTGAACTTCTCATAAGCTAGCTTCTCTAACAAACTGACAATCAGAACAGCTTGATTGACCAGTAAAATGACCAATTCGCAGAACAGCAATATAACAAGCAACAGCAACACAGCGTCAGGAACCAGGAGATAGTAAATCGACCCTAACTGGGGACCATCAATAGATCCTCCAAAACAGTCACAAAACTCCCTTTCTACTGAAGCTAAGTTCAGCATAAACAATCCCAAACTGTGGCGGTGCACAGATGCCTTATCGAATTAGGTCAGGAGCTGTAGCTAGAGACCTGAGTTATCTCAGAGTGTCAATGTGACACACAACACAGAAAAACGTCGAAAATCACTGTCTAGTCTATCCTCTGTGAACAGAGTTACACAGAGTCCTGAGAAGTATGTTTCGTCTCACCACCGAACACATACTCTACCAAACAGAGTCTAAATGGTGAGAAAACAAGCAGAGACAGGAGCGAGGTGTTGACACAACGATGTCCAGCTGCGTAGTGCTCTCGAGGAAGGAGCAGCAGCCACCCACCTCAGGTGGAATCACGTGACTCCCTCCCAGCAACTAGACGCCGGCAACATAACAAGCGTAGTGTCATAATCTGTAGTTTGCCAACCCCAAGGCAGCTAATACAAACATGAGCATAATTTATAATGTTACATCCTACATATTACAAAAGCTAACTCAAATAATGTACAATAATATTATAAAGCAAGATATTAACGATTTAGCTATTATCGAGAATATCAGCAATATAAAATTATAGAAAATGGAAATATACATAAAATATATCATAAACAGGTATATTACATTGGGGCCCATTCTGGGGTCGCAATAACCACTAACACCACCACCACAACTACCACCATTACCACCACCACAACTACAACCACTTCCACCACCACCACTACCACCATCACAACTACCACCACTACCACTACTACAACTACCAGCACAACAACTACCACCACTACTACCACAACTACCACCACTACCACCACCACAAAAACCACCACTACCACCACCACAGCTCCACTCTGCCACCACCACAACTACCACCACTACCACCACCACACTCCACCAATCCACCACCACAACTACACCTACCACAACTCCACCACCAGACTCCACCACAACTACCACCACTACCACCACCACACTCCACCACTACCACCACACACACCACCAATGCCACCACCACAACTGCCACCCCACAGCAACCGACCACTGACTACCACAACTACCACCACCAGACTACCACACCACCACCACAACTACCACCACCACACTACCACCACTACTACCACCACTACTGCCACAAGCTACCACCACTAGCCACCACAACACTACCACCACCACACTCACCACCACAACTACCACCACCACAACTACCACCACCAACTACCCCACTACCACCCCACACTACCACTACTACTGCCATACTACCCCACTCTCCACACTGCCACCACTACCACCACCACAACTACCACCACAACTACCACCACAACAACTACCACGACCACAACTACCACCACCACAACTACCACCACCACAACTACCACCACAACTACCACCACCTACACTCTACACCACAACTACCACCACTTACCTACCACAACTGCCACGCTACCCACAACTACCACCACTCACACTACCACCACAACTACCACCACAACTACCACCACAACTACCACCACAACTACCACCACCACAACTACCACCACTACTACCACAACTACCACCACTACTACCACAACTACCACCACTAACACCACCACAACTACCACCACTACCACCACCACAACTACCACAACCACAACTACCACCTCTACCACCCCCACAACTACCACCACTACCACCACCACAACTACCACCACTACTACTACAACTACCACCACTACTACCACAACTACCACCACTACCATTACCACATCTACCACCACTACCAGCACCACAACTACCACCACTACCACCACCACAACTACCACCACTACCACCACTACAACTACCACCACTGCTACCACAACAGTGTTCACGCCTGGTTAATTAAGGTTGAGGTTCATCTTACACCACCAGACAATGTTGACCCAACTACACCACCAGTTATACTATACCAGGAATACTACACCAGTTATAATACACCAGTTATACTATACCAGATACTACACCAGTTATAATACACCAGTTATACTATACCAGAATACTCACCAGTTATAATACACCAGTTATACTATACCAGGAATACTACACCAGTTATAATACACCAGTTATACTATACCAGGAATACTACACCAGTTATAATACACCAGTTATACTATACCAGGAATACTACACCAGTTATAATACACCAGTTATACTACACCAGGAATACTACACCAGTTATAATACCCAGTTATATTATACCAGGAATACTACACCAGTTATAATACACCAGTTATACTATACCAGGAAACTACCCAGTTATAATACACCAGTTATACTATACCACAGTTATACTATACCAGGAATACTACACCAGTTATAATACACCAGTTATATTATACCAGGAATACTACACCAGTTATAATACACCAGTTATACTATACCAGGAATACTACACCAGTTATAATACACCAGTTATACTATACCAGGTATATTACACCAGTTATAATACACCAGTTATATTATACCAGGAATACTACACCAGTTATAATACACCAGTTATACTATACCAGGAATACTACACCAGTTATAATACACCAGTTATACTATACCAGGTATACTACACCAGTTATAATACACCAGATATATTATACCAGGAATACTACACCAGTTATAATACACCAGTTATATTATACCAGGAATACTACACCAGTTATAATACACAAGTTATACTATACCAGGAATACTACACCAGTTATAATACACCAATTATACTATACCAGGTATACTACACCAGTTATAATACACCAGTTATATTATACCAGGAATACTACACCAGTTTTAATATACCAGGAATACTACACCAGTTATAATACACCAGTTATACTATACCAGGAATACTACACCAGTTATAATACACCAGTTATACTATACCAGGTATATTACACTAGTTATAATACACCAGTTATATTATACCAGGTATACTACACCAGTTGTAATACATCAGTTATACTATACCTGGTATACTACAACAGTTATAATACACCAGTTATACTACACCAGGTATACTACACTAGTTATACTACACCAGTTATAATACACCAGTTACACTACACTAAGTATTCTACACCAGTTATACTATACCAGGTATAATACACTAGTTTTAATACACCAGTTATACTATACCAGGTATACTACACTAGTTATATTACACCAGTTATACTATACCAGGTATACTACACTAGTTATAATACACCAGTTATATTATACCAGGTATACTACACCAGTTATAATACACCAGATATACTATACCAGGTATACTACACTAGTTATAATACACCAGTTATACTATACCAGGTATATTACACAAGTTATAATACACCAGTTATACTACACCAGGTATACTACACCAGTTATACTACACCAGTTATAATACACCAGTTATACTACACCAGTTATACTTC
>WNWK01003866.1:75000-90000 GCA_009830355.1 Cherax destructor
GTCTGTAGTCTCTGGTCTCTGGTCTCTGGTCTCTGGCCTCTGGTCTCTGGCCTCTGGTCTCTGACCTCTGGTCTGTGGTGTGTGGTCTCTGGTCTCTGGCCTCTGGTCTCTGGTCTCTGGTCTCTGATCTTTGGCCTCTGGTCTCTGGTCTCTGGCATTTGGTCTCTGGCCTCTGGTCTCTGACCTCTGGTTTCTGATCTCTGGTCTCTGGCATCTGGTATCTGGCCTCTGGTCTCTGGCCTCTGGCTCTGGTTTCTGATCTCTGGCATCTGGTCTCTGGCATCTGGTCTCTGGCATCTGGTCTCTGGCATCTGGTCTCTGGCATCTGGTCTCTGGCATCTGGTCTCTGATGAGACAAGTGTTTGACTGGATGAAGCGCCAAAAGGAACTTAGATTAACCAAGAAGAGAGAAGTTTACGGGTATTGTAAGGAGCCTCAGTGCCAGGAGCTTCAGTGCCAGGAGCCTCAGTGCCAGGAGCCTCAGTGCCAGGAGCCTCAGTGCCAGGAGCCTCAGTGCCAGGAGCCTTAGTACCAGGACCCTCAATGTCTGGAGCCTCAGTGCCAGGAGCCTCAGTGCCAGGAGCTTCAGTGCCAGGAGCCTCAGTGCCAGGAGCCTCAATGCCAGGAGCCTCAGTGCCAGGAGCCTCAGTGCCAGGAGCCTCAGTACTATGAACTTTAGTGCCAGGAGCCTCAGTGCCAGGCGCCTCAGTGCCAGAAGCCTCAGTGCCAGGAGCCTTAGTGCCAGGAGCGTCAGTGTCAGGAGCCTCAATGCCATGAGCCTCAGTGCCAGGAATTTCAGTGCCAGGACCCTCAGTACTAGGGTCCTTAGTGCCAGAAGCCTCAGTGCCAGGAGCCTCAGTGCCAGGACCCTTAGTGCCAGGAGCCTTAGTACCAGAAGCCTCAATGCCAGGAGCCTCAGTGCCAGGAGCCTCAGTAACAGTGCCAGGAGTCTCAGTAACAGTGTTAGGAGTCTCAGTAACGGTTGTAGGAGTCTCAGTAACATTGCCAGGAGTCTCAGTAACAGTGGTAGGAGTCTCAGTAATAGTGCCTAGAGTCTCAGTAACAGTGCCAGTAGCCTCAGTAACAGTGCCAGGAGTCTCCGTAACAGTGCCAGAATCCTCAGTAACAGTGCCAGGAGTCTCAGTAACAGTGTGAGAAGTCTCACTAACAGTGCCATGAGTCTCAGAAATAGTGCCAGGAGCCTAAGTAACAGTGCCAGGAGTCTCAGTAACAATGCCTGGAGTCTCAGTAACAATGCCAGGAGTCTCAGTAACAGTGCCAGGATCCTCAGTAACAGTGCAAGGATCCTCAGTAACAGTGTGAGGAGTCTCAGTAACCGTGCCTAGAGTCTCAGTAACAGTGCCAGGAGCCTAAGTAACAGTGCCAGGAGTCTCAGTAACAGTGCCTGGAGTCTCAGTAACAATGCCAGGAGTCGCAGTTACAGTGCTAGGAGTCTCAGTAACAGTGGCAGGAGCCTAAGTAACAGTGCCAGGAGTCTCAGTAACAGTGCCAGGAGTCTCTGTAACAGTGTCAGGAGTCTCATTAACAGTGCCTGGAGTCTCAGTAACAATGCCAGGAGTCTCAATGACAGTGCCAGGATCATCAGTAACAGTGCCAGGATCCTCAGTAACAGTGTGAGGAGTCTCAGTAACAGTGTGAGGAGTCTCAGTACCAGTGTGAGGAGTCTCAGTAACAGTGCCAGGAGTCTCAGTAACAGTGCCAGGATCCTCAGTAACAGTGCCAGGATCCTCAGTAACAGTGTGAGGAATCTCAGTAACAGTGACAGGAGTCTCAGTAACAATGCCAGGAGTCTCAATAACAGTGCCAGGAGCCTAAGTAAGAGTACCAGGAGCCTGAGTAACAGTGCCAGGAGTCTCATTAACAGTGTCAGGAGTCTCAGTGACAGTGGCAGAAGTCTCAGTAACAGTGCCAGGAGCCTCCATCAGTGGCACTCTTTGGCACTAACAGACTATATAACATTGATGAATTCTTTATGTCAGGCCATTGTGAGGGCGAGTTAGTGGTGCATGGTTGATAGTGGTGCATGGTTGATAGTGGTGCATGGTTGATAGTTGTGCATGGTTGATAGTGGTGCATGGTTGATAGTGGTGCATGGTTGATAGTGGTGCATGGTTGATAGTGGTGCATGGTTGATAGTGGTGCATGGTTGATAGTGGTGCATGGTTGATAGTGGTGCATGGTTGATAGTGGTGCATGGTTGATAGTGGTGCATGGTTGATAGTGGTGCATGGTTGATAGTGGTGCATGGTTGATAGTGGTGCATGGTTGATAGTAGTGCATGGTTGATAGTGGTGCATGGTTGATAATGGTACATGGTTGATAGTGGTGCATGGTTGATAGTGGTACATGGTTGATAATGGTGCATGGTTGATAATGGTGCATGGTTGATAGTGGTACATGGTTGATAGTGGTACATGGTTGATAGTGGTGCATGGTTGATAGTGGTACATGGTTGATAGTGGTGCATGGTTGATAGTGGTGCATGGTTGATAATGGTGCATGGTTGATAGTGGTGCATGGTTGATAATGGTGCATGGTTGATAGTGGTGCATGGTTGATAGTGGTGCATGGTTGATAGTGGTGCATGGTTGATATTGGTGCATGGTTGATAGTGGTGCATGGTTGATAGTGGTACATAGTTGATAGTGGTACATGGTTGATAGGCATGGTTGATAGTGGTACATGGTTGATAATGTGCATGGTTGATAGTGGTGCATGGTTGATAGTGGTGCATGGTTGATAGTGGTGCATGGTTGATAGTGGTGCATGGTTGATAGTGGTGCATGGTTGATAGTGGTGCATGGTTGATAGTGGTGCATGGTTGATAATGGTGCATGGTTGATAGTGGTGCATGGTTGATAGTGGTGCATGGTTGATAGTGGTGCATGGTTGATAGTGGTGCATGGTTGATAGTGGTGCATGGTTGATAGTGGTGCATGGTTGATAGTGGTGCATGGTTGATAGTGGTGCATGGTTGATAGTGGTGCATGGTTGATAGTGGTGCATGGTTGATAGTGGTGCATGGTTGATAGTGGTGCATGGTTGATAGTGGTGCATGGTTGATAGTGGTGCATGGTTGATAGTGGTGCATGGTTGATAGTGGTGCATGGTTGATAGTGGTGCATGGTTGATAGTGGTGCATGGTTGATAGTGGTACATGGTTGATAGTGGTGCATGGTTGATAGTGGTACATGGTTGATAGTGGTGCATGGTTGATAGTTGTGCATGGTTGATAGTGGTGCATGGTTGATAGTGGTGCATGGTTGATAGTGGTTCATGGTTGATAGTTGTGCATGGTTGATAGTGGTGCATGGTTGATAGTGGTGCATGGTTGATAGTGGTGCATGGTTGATAGTGGTGCATGGTTGATAGTGGTTCATGGTTGATAGTGGTGCATGGTTGATAGTGGTGCATGGTTGATAGTGGTGCATGGTTGATAGTTGTGCATGGTTGATAGTGGTGCATGGTTGATAGTGGTTCATGGTTGATAGTGGTACATGGTTGATAGTGACCTGTGACTTAGTGTAACCTATGACATCGTGTGATCTGTGATCTATGACCTCGTGACCTGTGACCTGGTCTGACGTCATCAGTTTCTCTTTACAACTTGTGACCTGACCTGACTTGATCTGACCTGATCTTACCTGACCTGACCTCAGAACATTTATCACTCTTATATAATTTTCAGAAACAAAGTTGAGCAAATATGACCTTATTCAGACCCCAACTGACTTTATCCAGCTCTCACCTGACATTCAGCCCCCACTTGACCTTATTCAGCCTTCACTTGACCTTATTCAGCCTTCACTTGACCTTATTCATATTCAACCTCCACTTGACCTTATTCAGCCTTCACTTGACCTTATTAAGCCTTCACTTGACCTTATTAAGCCTTCACTTGACCTTATTCATATTCAACCTCCACTTGACCCTATTCAGCCTTCACTTGACCTTATTCATATTCTACCTCCACGTGACCTTATTCAGCCTCCACTTGACCTTATTCAGCCTCCACTTGACCTTATTCAGCCTCCACTTGACCTTATTCAGCCTCCACGTGACTTTATTCAGCCTCCACTTGACCTTATTCAGCCTTCACTTGACCTTATTCAGCCTCCACTTGACCTTATTCAGCCTCCACTTGACCTTATTCAGCCTCCACTTGACCTTATTCAGCCTCCACTTGACCTTATTCAGCCTTCACTTGACCTTATTCAGCCTCCACTTGACCTTATTCAGCCTCCACTTGACCTTATTCAGCCTCCACGTGACCTTATTCAGCCTCCACGTGACCTTATTCAGCCTCCACTTGACCTTATTCAGCCTCCACTTGACCTTATTCAGCCTCCACGTGACCTTATTCAGCCTCCACTTGACCTTATTCAGCCTTCACTTGACCTTATTCAGCTCTCCACTTGACCTTATTCAGCCTCCACCTTGACCTTATTCAGCCTCCACTTGACCTTATTCAGCCTCCACTTGACCTCTATTCAGCCTTCACTTGACCTTATTCAGCCTCCACTTGACCTTATTCAGCCTCCACTTGACCTTATTCAGCCTCCACTTGACCTTATTCAGCCTCCACTTGACCTTATTCAGCCTTCACTTGACCTTATTCAGCCTCCACTTGACCTTATTCAGCCTCCACTTGACCTTATTCAGCCTCCACTTGACCTTATTCAGCCTCCACTTGACCTTATTCAGCCTCCACTTGACCTTATTCAGCCCCGCGTCATCTAACCTGAACTTTTCTGGGTTAATTTCACAGATATTTGACAAGAAAGAATTTAGTTTCACGGTAGACTGACTCTCTGACGTCATAACCGGACTGCCAATCAGAAGCTCTTGCTACGCCTCTTCCCCTGACGTCATAGGTAGCCAGCCAATCAGCGCCTCTTATCACGCCTCTCACAGGAGGTACCAGACAAATGACCAATCAGAGTGGTTCTCCGTGCCTCTGTCGTTACTAGAGCTGGCCAATCAGAGTGGTTCTCCGTGCCACTGTCGTTAGTAGAGCTGGCCAATCAGAGGGAGTAACAATGGACCAATGGAAGCAGTTTTAGGCTCATGACGTCACGACCACTGACCTATCAGAGGTGTTCTTCAGGTCTGTGACGTCACAGTCAACAAATGAAAAACGAAAGAACTTATAATACAAACAACTGAACTTTTAATATAAACAATTGAACTTTTAATATAAGCAATTGAACTTTTATTATAAACAACTGAACTTTTATTATAAACAACTGAACTTTTAATACAAACAACTGAACTTTTAATACAAACAACTGAACTTTTAATATAAACAACTGAACTTCTAATACAAACAACTGAACTTTTAATATAAACAATTGAACTTTTAATACAAACAACTGAACTTTTAATATTAGCAATTGAACTTTTATTATAAACAACTGAACTTTTATTATAAACAACTGAACTTTTAATATAAACAACTGAACTTTTAATACAAACAACTGAACTTTTAATACAAACAACTGAACTTTTAATACAAACAACTGAACCTTTAATATAAGCAATTGAACTTTTATTATAAACAACTGAACTTTTATTATAAACAACTGAACTTTTAATACAAACAACTGAACTTTTAATACAAACAACAAAACTTTTAATACAAACAACTGAACTTTTAATACAAATAACTGAACTTTTAATACAAACAACTAAACTTTTAATACAAACAACTAAACATTTAATACAAACAACTAAACTTTTAATACAAACAACTAAACTTTTAATACAAACAACTGAACTTTTAATACAAACAACTGAACTTTTAATATAAACAACTGAACTTTTAATACAAACAACTGAACTTTTAATATAAACAACTGAACTTTTAATACAAACAACTGAACTTTTAATATAAACAACTGAACTTTTAATACAAACAACTGAACTTTTAATATAAACAACTGAACTTTTAATACAAACAACTGAACTTTTAATACAAACAACTGAACTTTTAATATAAACAACTGAACTTTTAATACAAACAACTGTACTTTTAATACAAACAACTGAACTTTTAATATAAACAACTGAACTTTTAATACAAACAACTGAACTTTTAATACAAACAACTGAACTTTTAATACAAACAACTGAACTTTTCACGATGAGGAAAAGTTTTATTTTTAAGGGAATGAGGAAGATTTTTGTGACAACGTTGAAATATACTGCAAGAGTTAGCAGTGTATACACTGCCAGGTGTGTGTATACTGCCTGGTGGGTGTGTATACTGCCTGGTGTGTGTGTACACTGCCTGGTGTGTGTGTACACTGCCAGGTGTGTGTATACTGCCTGGTGTGTGTATACTGTCAGGTGTGTGTATACTGTCAGGTGTGTGTATACTGCCTGGTGTGTGTATACTGCCAGGTGTGTGTATACTGCCTGGTGTGTGTATACTGCCTGGTGTGTGTATACTGCCAGGTGTGTGTATACTGTCAGGTGTGTGTATACTGCCAGGTGTGTGTATACTGCCTGGTGTGTGTATACTGTCAGGTGTGTGTATACTGCCAGGTGTGTGTATACTGCCAGGTGTATGTATACTGCCAGGTGTGTGTATACTGCCTGGTGTGTATATACTGCCTAGTGTGTGTATACTGCCAGGTGTGTGTATACTGCCTGGTGTGTGTATACTGCCTGGTGTGTGTACACTGCCAGGTGTGTGTATACTGCCTGGTGTGTGTATACTGCCTGGAGTGTGTATACTGCCTGGTGTGTGTATACTGCCTAGTGTGTGTATACTGCCTAGTGTGTGTATACTGCCTGGTGTGTGTACACGCCAGGTGTGTGTATACTGCCTGGTGTGTGTATACTGCCTGGGTGTGTATACCTGCCTGGTGTGTGTATACTGCCTGGTGTGCTATACCTGCCTGGTGTGGTATACCGCCTGGTGTGTGTATACCTGCCCAGGTGTGTATACCTGCCAGTGTGTGTATACTGCCGGTGTGTGTATACTGCCAGGTGTGTATATACTGCCTGGTGTGTGTATACCTGCCTGGTGTGTGTATACCTGCCTGGTGTGTGTATACTGCCTGGTGTGTGATACTGCCAGGTGTGTATACTGCCTGGTGTGTGTATACTGCCAGGTGTGTGTATACCTGCCTGGGTGTGTACACTGCCAGGTGTGTGTATACTGCCTGGGTGTGTATACTGCCTTGTGTGTGTATACTGCCTGGTGTGTGATACTGCCTAGTGTGTGTATACTGCCTGGTGTGTGTATACCGCCTGATGTGTGTATACTGCCTGGTGTGTGTATACTGCCTGGTGTGTTATACTGCCTGGTGTGTGTATACTGCCAGGTGTGTGATACCTGCCTGGTGTGTATACTGCCTGGTGTGTATATACGCCAGGTGTGTGTATACCGCCTGGTGTGTGTATACTGCCAGTGTGTGTATACTGCCAGGGTGTGTATACTGCCTGGTGTATGTATACTGCCAGTGTGTGTATACCGCCAGGTGTGTGTATACTGCCCGGTGTGTGTATACTGCCTGGTGTGTATACTGCCAGGTGTGTGTATACCGCCTGGTGTGTGTATACTGTCCTGGTGTGTGTATACCGCCTGGTGTGTGTATACCGCCTGGTGTGTATACCGCCCGGTGTGTGTATACCGCCCAGTGTGTGCATACCGCCTGGTGTGTGTATACTGCCTGGTGTGTATATACTGCCTGGTGTGTGTATACTGCCTGGTGTGTGTATACTGCCTGGTGTGTGTATACTGCCAGGTGTGTGTATACTGCCTGGTGTGTGTATACTGCCTGGTGTGTGTATACTGCCTGGTGTATGTATACTGCCTGGTGTGTGTATACTGCCAGGTGTGTGTATACTGCCTGGTGTGTGTATACTGCCTGGTGTATGTATACTGCCAGGTGTGTGTATACTGCCAGGTGTGTGTATACTGCCTGGTGTGTGTATACTGCCAGGTGTGTGTATACTGCCTGGTGTGTGTATACTGCCAGGTGTGTGTATACTGCCTGGTGTGTGTATACTGCCTGGTGTGTGTATACTGCCAGGTGTGTATCTCCAGTGTGTGTATACTGCCAGGTGTGTGTATACTGCCTGGTGTGTGTATACTGCCTGGTGTGTGTATACTGCCTGGTGTGTGTATACTGCCGTGTGTGTATACTGCCTGGTGTGTGTATACTGCCAGGTGTGTGTATACTGCCTGGTGTGTGTATACTGCCTGGTGTGTGTATACTGCCTGGTGTGTGTATACTGCCTGGTGTGTGTATACTGCCAGGTGTGTGTATACTGCCTGGTGTGTGTATACTGCCTGGTGTGTACTGCTGGTGTGTTATACTGCCTGGTGTGTGTATACTGCCTGGTGTGTGTATACTGCCTGGTGTGTGTATACTGCCTGGTGTGTGTATACTGCCTGGTGTGTGTATACTGCCTGGTGTGTGTATACTGCCTGGTGTGTGTATACTGCCTGGTGTGTGTATACTGCCTGGTGTGTATATACTGCCTGGTGTGTGTATACTGCCTATTGTGTATACGGCCTGGTGTGTGTATACTGCCTGGTGTGTATATATACTGCCTGGTGTGTGTATACACTGCCTGGTGTGTATATACTGCCTGGTGTGTGTATACTGCCTGGTGTGTATATACACTGCCTGGTGTGTATATACACTGCCTGGTGTGTATATACACTGCCTGGTGTGTATATACACTGCCTGGTGTGTATATACTGCCTGGTGTGTATATACTGCCTGGTGTGTATATACACTGCCAGGTGTGTATATACTGCCGGTGTGTTACACTGCCTGGTGTGTGTATACCTGCCTGAATTGTATATATACTGCTGTATTAATACTGCCTATTGTAATACTGCCTGGTGTGTATATACACTGCGGTGTGTATATAACTGCCTGGTGTGTATATACTGTCTGGTGTGTCATATCACTGCCTGGTGTCAATACTGCCTGGTAGTATATACACTGCCTAGGTTTCATAATCACTGTACCTAGTTGTCACATACACTGCATGGTGTGTATATACACTGCCTAGTGTGTGTATATATACTGCCTAGTGTGTACATACACTGCCTGGTGTGTATATATACATGCTTGTGTATATACACCTGCCAGGTGTAATATCACTGCCTGGTGTGTATATACATGCCTAGTATGTATAATACTGCATGATCATATGTCACTTCTTATGTACATACATCCTGTGTATATACACTGCCATGTATATCAACTGCCTGGTCTGTATATACACTGCCTGTATATATCCTGTACTATCAACTGCTACTGTACACTGCACTGTGTATATCATCATGTTCACTACCAATCATGTATATCAATCATGTTATATACACTGCCTTTCTGTATTACACACTGCCTGTTAATCACTGTCATATCAATCACTGCCTATACACTGCCTATAATCACTGTGTATACATACGTGTCAATCACTGCCTGTGCACTATCAATCACTGTTATCACTGTCACTGTATATCACTGCCTCAGTGTCACTATAATCACTGTCACTATCAATCACTGCCTTCATCACTGTCATTATCAATCACTGCCAGTCTTTTCAATAACACTGACCAATCACTGTCACTATCAATCACTGTCACTATCAATCACTGTCACTATTAATCACTGTCATATCAATCACTGTCACTATCAAACACTGCCACTATCAATCACTGTGTATCACTGTCACTATCAATCACTATGTGTCACTGTCACTATCAATCACTGTCACTGTACTTCATCACTGTCTACAATCACTGTCACTATCAATCACTGTCACTATCAATCACTTCACTATCAATCACTGTCACTATCAATCACTGTCACTATCAATCACTGGACTATCAATCAATGTCACTATCAGTCAATGTCACTATCAATCACTGTCACTATCAGTCATTGTCACTATCAGTCACTGTCACTATCAATCCTGTTACATGTCACTGTCTATCAATCGGCACTATCAATCACTGTCCTCAATCACTGTCACTGTCATGATCACTCAGTAGTCACCTGCACTATCAACCAATGTCACTTCATCACTTCATATCATCACGTCACTCTCTAATGTCACTCAATCTAGACAGTCCAGGAGCTAAAATGACAGCACGACAGTGAATCTGATAATCACTTCACTAGGAGTCTGAGACATCACTGGCGTCCTGACAATCAGTGAGTATCAAGACTTCACCAGAGCTGTTGTATGCTGGCCAGTGATCTTAAACAAGCAGTGAGGCTCTCTGAGCACCAGGTATCTTTCGTATATGTCACTCCCGTCTTGAAGACAGCCAGGAGTCTTGAAGACACCAGGAGTCTTGAAGACAGCCAGGAGTCTTGAAGACAACCAGGAGTCTTGAAGACAGCCAGGGGTCTTGAAGACACCAGGGTCTTGAAGACAAACCAGGAGTCTGAAGACCAGGAGTCTTGAAGACACCAGCTGAGCACTGCCGGAGTCTTGAAGACAACCAGGAGTCTTGAAGACAGCCAGGAGGGCTTAAGACACAGGGTCTGAAGACAGCCAGGAGTCTTGAAGACAGCCAGGAGTCTTGAAGACACCCAGGAGTCTTGAAGACACCAGGAGTCTTGAAGACAACCAGGAGTCTTGAAGACAGCCAGGAGTCTTGAAGACAGCCAGGAGTCTTGAAGACACCCAGGAGTCTTGAAGACACCAGGAGTCTTGAAGACAGCCAGGAGTCTTGAAGACAGCCAGGAGTCTTGAAGACACCAGGAGTCTTGAAGACACCCAGGAGTCTTGAAGACAGCCAGGAGTCTTGAAGACACCAGGAGTCTTGAAGACACCAGGAGTCTTGAAGACAGCCAGGAGTCTTGAAGACACCCAGGAGTCTTGAAGACAGCCAGGAGTCTTGAAGACAGCCAGGAGTCTTGAAGACACCAGGAGTCTTGAAAGACAGACCAGGAGTCTTGAAGACACCCAGGAGTCTTGAAGATCGAAGCCCAGGAGTCTTGAAGACACCCAGGAGTCTTGAAGACAACCAGGAGTCTTGAAGACAGCCAGGAGTCTTGAAGACACCCAGGAGTCTTGAAGACACCCAGGAGTCTTGAAGACACCCAGGAGTCTTGAAGACACCCAGGAGTCTTGAAGACACCCAGGAGTCTTGAAGACACCCAGGAGTCTTGAAGACAGCCAGGGGTCTTGAAGACAGCCAGGGGTCTTGAAGACAGCCAGGAGACTTGAAGACAGCCAGGGGTCTTGAAGACAGCCTGGGGTCTTGAAGACAGCCAGGGGTCTTGAAGACAGCCAGGAGACTTGAAGACAGCCAGGGGTCTTGAAGACAGCCAGTAGTCTTGAAGACAGCCAGGATTCTTGAAGACACCCAGGGGGAGCCAGGGGTCTTGAAGAGAGCCAGGGGTCTTGAAGACAGCCTGGGGTCTTGAAGACAGCCTGGGGTTTTGAAGACAGCCAGGGGTCTTGAAGACAGCCAGGGGTCTTGAAGACAACCAGGGTCTTGAAGACAGCCAGGAGACTTGAAGACAGCCAGGGGTCTTGAAGACAGCCAGTAGTCTTGAAGACAGCCAGGATTCTTGAAGACACCCAGGGGGAGCCAGGGGTCTTGAAGACAGCCAGGAGACTTGAAGACAGCCAGGGGTCTTGAAGACAGCCTGGGGTCTTGAAGACAGCCAGGGGTCTTGAAGACAGCCAGGGGTCTTGAAGACAGCCAGGGGTCTTGAAGAGAGCCAGGGGTCTTGAAGACAGCTAAACGTCTTGAAGACAGCCAGGGGTCTTGAAGACAGCCAGGGGTCTTGAAGACAGCCAGTAGTCTTGAAGACAGCCAGGGGTCTTGAAGACAGCCAGGGGTCTTGAAGACAGCCAGGGGTCTTGAAGAGAGCCAGGGGTCTTGAAGACAGCCAGGGGTCTTGAAGAGAGCCAGGGGTCTTGAAGACAGCTAGAAGTCTTGAAGACAGCTAAGTGTACTCGGGAGCCCCTGCTTTTCACTAGGGGAATGTTGCATCTCCTGCCGATTCTTTTGTTTTCGTAGTGAGTGATTCTGTGTGTAGATTAGGGACAAGTTCCTCTAGGATTTTCCAGATGTAGATTATGATGTATCTTTCTCGCCTGCGTTCCAGGGAGTACAAGCCAAGGTACTTCAAACGTTCCCAGTAATTAAAGTGCTTCACTGTACTTATACGAGTAGTGAAAGTTCTCTGTATATTCTTTAGATCTGCAATTCAACCTGCCTTGAAGGGGCCGTTAGTGTACACCAATATTCCAGCCCAGAGAGAACAAGTGATTTAAAGAGGATTATCATAGGTTTGTTATCCCTAGTTTTGAAGCTTCTCATTATCTATTATTTTCCTCGCAGATGTGATAATGACATTGTTGTGGTCTTTCAAGGTGACATTATCACTCCCAGGTCCTTCACATTAGTTTTCTGCTCTATTGTGTAATTGAAATTTGTCCTCATTGAACTTCATATCGTCGTCTGTGGCCCCTTTGAAGACTTTGTTTATATCCGCTTGACGACTGACAGTGTCCACAGTGGATGACACTATTATGTATATTTTAGTATCGTCAGCAATGGAAGACAATATTGTGGCTTATATCTCTGTCTGTGTCAGATATGATGATGAGGAACACTGAGAGAGAATACTGTACCTTGAGGAACACTGGAAGCCAGTACTGTACCTTGTGGAACACTGGGAGCGAGTACTGTACCTTGTGGAACACTGGGAGCCAGTACTGTACCTTGTGGAACACTGGGATCCAGTACTGTACCTTGTGGAACACTGGGAGCCAGTACTGTTCCCTGTGGAACACTGGGAGCCAGTACTGTACCTTGTGGAACACTGGGCGCCAGTACTGTACCTTGTGGAACACTGGGAGCCAGTACTGTACCTTGAGGAACACTGGGAGCCAGTACTGTTCCCTGTGGAACACTGGGAGCCAGTACTGTACCTTGCGGAACACTGGGAGCCAGTACTGTACCTTGTGGAACACTGGGAGCCAGTACTGTACCTTGAGGAACACTGGAAGCCAGTACTGTACCTTGTGGAACACTGGGAGCCAGTACTGTTCCTTGTGGAACACTGGGAGCCAGTACTGTTCCTTGTGGAACACTGGGAGGCAGTACTGTACCTTGAGGAACACTGGGAGCCAGTACTGTTCCCTGTGGAACACTGGGAGCCAGTACTGTACCTTGCGGAACACTGGGAGCCAGTAATGTTCCTTGTGGAACACTTGGAGCCAGTACTGTTCCCTGTGGAACACTGGGCGCCAGTACTGTACCTTGAGGAACACTGGGAGAGAGTACTCTACCTTGTGGAACACTGGGAGAGAGTACTCTACCTTGTGGAACACTAGGAGAGAGTACTCTACCTTGTGGAACACTGGGAGCCAGTACTGTACCTTGTGGAACACTGGGAGAGAGTACTGTACCTTGTGGAACACTGGAGAGAGTACTGTACCTTGTGGAACACTGGAGAGAGTACTGTACCTTGTAGAACACTGGGAGCCAGTACTGTACCTTGTGGAACACTGGGAGCGAGTACTGTACCTTGTGGATCACTGGAGAGAGTACTGTACCTTGTAGAACACTGGGAGCCAGTACTGTACCTTGTGGAACACTGGGAGCCAGTACTGTACATTGTGGAACACTGGAGAGAGTACTGTACCTTGTAGAACACTGGAGAGAGTACTGTACCTTGTGGAACACTGGGAGCCAGTACTGTACCTTGTGGAACACTGGGATCCAGTACTGTACCTTGTGGAACACTGGGAGAGAGTACTGTACCTTGTGGAATACTGGAGAGAGTACTGTACCTTATGGAACACTGGGAGAGAGTACTGTACCTTGTGGAACATTGGAGAGAGTACTGTACCTTGTGGTACACTGGGAGAGAGTACTTTACCTTGTGGAACACTGCAGAGAGTACTGTACCTTGTGGAACACTGGGAGAGAGTACTGTACCTTGTAGAACAGTGCAGAGAGTACTTTACCTTGTGGTACACTGGGAGAGAGTACTTTACCTTGTGGAACACTGCAGAGAGTACTGTACCTTGTGGAACACTGGGAGAGAGTACTGTACCTTGTGGAACACTGGAGAGAGTACTGTACCTTGTGGAACACTGGAGAGAGTACTGTACCTTGTGGAACACTGGAGAGAGTACTGTACCTTGTGGAACACTGGGAGAGAGTACTGTACCTTGTAGAACACTGGAGAGAGTACTGTACCTTGTGGAACACTGGGAGAGAGTACTGTACCTTGTGGAACACTGGAGAGAGTACTGTACCTTGTGGAACACTGGGAGAGAGTACTGTCCTTGTAGAACACTGGAGAGAGTACTGTACCTTGTGGAACACTGGGAGAGAGTACTTTACCTTGTGGAACACAATTTTTCACTGTAGCCACCACTGACTTAACTGTTTACTATTACTCTCTGTGTTCTGTTGGTTAGAAAGTTTTAGATCCATCTACTCACTTTTCCTGTTATTCTTTTACCACGCATTTTGTGTGCTATTACACCATGATCACTCTTGTGGAAGACTTTCACAAAGTCTGTGTATACTATATCAGCATTCCCTTTGTCCTCCAGTGCATCCAGGACCATATCATAGTGGTCCAGTAGTTGTGAGAGGCAGGAGCGACCATCCAAGACCATGTCATAGTGGTCCAGTAGTTGTGAGAAGCAGGAGTGACCATCCAAGACCATGTCATAGTGGTCCAGTAGTTGTGAGAGGCAGGAGTGACCATCCAGGACCATATCATAGTGGTCCAGTAGTTGTGAGAGGCAGGAGCGACCATTCAAGAGCATGTTATAGTGGTCCAGTAGTTGTGAGAGGCAGGAGCAACCATCCAAGACCATATCATAGTGGTCCAGTAGTTGTGAGAGGCAGGAGCGAACATTCAAGAGCATGTCATAGTGGTCCAGTAGTTGTGAGAGGCAGGAGCAACCATCCAAGACCATATCATAGTGGTCCAGTAGTTGTGAGAGGCAGGAGCGACC